>LPNX010455291.1:127481-146221 GCA_001517045.1 Pseudotsuga menziesii | reverse complement strand
ATTTACATTTACTGTCTAATGTCTAATGAATCATAATGATGAACATGTTGATGCTGGAATGTATATGTTTGCTTCTGCTGTATGTTGAGTAACTATGCATCCTTGTATGTTTTATGCATATTAGCATGTTTTATGTTCTAAGCATTTTTATATCATCATTTTATGTATGTTCATATTCATGGGGCTATTGCCTAGAGTTTTTTGTTTGTTTGGTAGCATCCTCTTCGCTGGTTGGCGGGTCGGGGATGTTACAGTGTGGTATCAGAGTAAAGGTTGTAGCATGGGCCTGAATGGGCTGTGAATATGTAGTGACAGAGCATATGTTGCAGCAATTGGGCCTCAGAGGGCCATGAGAAATAGTTAACAAAGGAAGGGTGCCTACTGCCTAGAAGAAAACAGGAGAAAATGGGTGAATGACAAGAAAATTCACAAAATATTTCTAAGTGCAAGAATTTTCGGCTCATTAGAAAACTTAGTGAGAAGTTCTTCTGATGTAGCAAAAGAGATAGCCTGAAGGTCACCCAATGGGATACAATCGGAAGAAAATTGTGGAAATATTTCTATGTGCTCATCGGCCGTCGGTGGAGAATAGTGGAAGTTGGAGCCGCAGTTACGGAGAGGATCAGCTGAAGGCCACTGATATGTCGGCCCATTTTGTGGAAAGACCACCTGACGCCGACCATCGGAGATCGGTGCCACTAAGTTGAAGGGATCATCGATGACACATCAGCAGAGGTTAGTAGATTGATCAGCGACAGTTAGTTGTTTGGATCAGTGAATTTTTGTTGTTTGGATCGGCAAAAATTAGCTATTTGGACCACTGAAACATCGACAGAAGAGACAATATGATAGTAGGTTGAACTGCCGACAGCGATGGCAGAGAGGAAATTTTGAAAATTTTTCTAAGTTGTGAAATCATCGGTGATCGGCGATGATTAGTTGATTGAGTCACCGATGCTTAGATGATGAAGTTGCCAATGAACATTGAAAGAGATTAGTTGATTTTGCGTCATCGTTGCGGTTGGCTAGTGGACTATCCTTCTGACAGATAGAGTCCCCGACCACCGATGCAGCAGTGGATAGTTGTTCTGATAGCCGATGCGACGGAAGATAAAGCAAAAAGTTCCTGAAAATTTTTCTAAGGCATGAGATCATTGGTGATCGAAAAATTTTAGTTGTTGGGATTGCCGATGACTAGAGGATGTGATCGCTGACGAATAGAAGGTGAAGCTGCCGAGGTCTAGTGCAATAGATCGACGATTATTAGTTGAAGGATGAGCCATAAAGAAGAATTTTTTTTTTTCAAAAATTTATCAAAGTATCGAAACCCATCAGCGATCGACAGAAGATAATTGATTTCTTCATCAATTCATAGTGGTTAGTCCTTTCGACGGCCAATGGGGTATTAAGGTCTGCGGAACCTGCGGTAGGATAGATGTCTGTCGTTGCAGCTACTTAGAAGACTAGCTGCCTGACAGGTAGAGGATCCAATCATCGACGCGGTAGTGCCTAGAGGATCCGACCTCTGATAGATTGGGAACCGTGGAAACCCTAGAAGGTTTGTTAGCCACCATTGTGGAAGTTGTGATGACTAGCCTCCTAATGCATAGTGTACCCGACTGCCGGTGAGCAGTGGAGGAATTAGATGATTTGATCGCTGAAATGACAGAAAGATAGTGGGAAAGAGACCCGATGAATAGTCCTTGGCATCACTGATGCCGTCTGAAAGCTTAGAAGACTGAAGGTCCAATACAGTGGAAGATGTTAGTTGTCAGAGCAGCCGATCAGTGCTAGAGGAAATTATTGATTTGATCCCTGAAATGTCAGAAATTTAGTTGGAAAGAGATCTGATTGGGGAAAAGGAATTTTTGGGGTTTTCAAGTGGGATTTTTTAGTAGATTTTCAGCAGACTCTCAATGGATTACAAGGCTGAAAAGGAAGAAAAATCCAGGTGGCTGAAGTTGACATTTCAGACCAGAATACATTTGGTAAAAAGCATCATTTTTTTAAGTGGTGTGGTTTTCACACCCGAGGTCAGAATGAAGCATGTGGATATGCGTTGGAAAGCTTATCCAGTAGGGAACAAGGGAGAGTCACCAGAATTTGAATGTAGAGAAGAAAAGTACTAGTAATTGCTTGAAAGAGAAATGTGATGCTGTCAATGTGGACAAATACAGGAATTGCATGCCTAGAGGTAGCAAGGACTATGAAGTCAACCCAGCTATTGTGTGGAAGAGGAGTTCCATGCAAATATGAGGGACTTAAAGACAGAAATTTCCTTAAACCCTGTCTTGCTAATTATAGTTACAATTTTTATACATGAAATGTATAAGGATATTCCTTGCATGCATAGGATATTACATATTAGTAAGAATAGTGACAATTATACATTTATAATGACCCACTAATGATAATTATTGCATTGGTGTTGGCATTAGTGGAAAAACCAATGACAAAATGGACATCGCTGAATATGTTGTTGATGCTGACGAATGTGACTAGAAACCCTATGGAGAAAGGGATAAGGCAACAAGTCTAGAATCAAAAATTGGTGAGCAAATTCTACAATCTCCTGCAAAGGACCAACCAAACTGGTATCAAGGGTGTAAGTAGGACCCATGAAGGTAATGGTGTAATCATGATACTTGCATGGAGTGGTAAAAGAAAAAGATCTCATACCATGTGGGTATTTGAAATTTATACTACATTCATATAGAGATGTGCCATACTGTATATGTTGTTATGAGCTTAGTAGCCCAAAGAAGTGAGTACGGATGGTCTTGATTATAGTAATGCACCCTAAATGAAGTAGTCATCGTTAGGCCATGCATGGTATGATTGAATGCATCATATTCCGAAATCAATGCAAGGTAGCATTGAGTGGATATGCATTAAAATATTTTATAAATCATGTGGTTATGCATTGAATGGATGCATATGAAGGGTGTGAGTAACTGATTACATAAGTATGGGTGCAAATGTTTTGATGCATTGCAATAGTGCATGTGATATTATGAATAACTAATGACTGGAATGATGAATTGATGACAATTCTAGAACCATTTCAAGAGCTATTATGAATGCAAGATATTAAGTGCATGAAGAGGGTAGTCATAATCAATTGACTGCTAGAAATGCTCTATGGAAGGGCAAGGTGGTACAATGATATGCTTGTGAAGTAAGAAGTATCTAAACCATTCATTTAAATTGCATAAATGATGTGACTATACCTTGCAATTTCAGTATGATAATGATTGTGTGAAGTAAATGAATTTTGGTAATATTGATGTGCTAACAGCTGGAAGTATTTGAATTCTATAATTCTGAAAATGTTTCAGTGATTGTTGCGGCAATGCGAAAAGGTTATACGCATCAAGACTTACCAAGTGTTTGGCTGATTGAAGTTCAGGTTTCAGGTAGATTGTTTGGGGCATGGAAATGCAAGTAAGACCATGACAAAGGCTAGAATCTACCATGTGAAAGAGCCAAACCTCATGAGAAGAGTCCCATGGCTGTGAAACTAGTTTGTATGCGTAATGAGTTGTCAAATTTGAATTTGTGAATTTCAGATTTGAGAAATTGCTGACAACTACTAATCACTATTGGCTTGCATAGAATTGTGTAAGGAGGATGCATTGTAAGTGGGTATTCATGTTATGCTAGTAAGCATAAAATTATAATGGGCATAGTGGTGCTCCTTACAAGAGACCCACAAATGATGATAACCTCATTGCCAAGTAAACCAATTTATGTAGTAAACAGAGTTGCAAATTTCTATTGAATTGAATTACTAATGTCATTATTGGTTATGGAACAATCAAATTTGGATTGTATTATCATATAATGATTGATTTTTTGGCTACTTGATGAATGTGTCAGGGGTACACATTCCAAGAAGATCATGTGTGATGGCTTGCAGAAGACAAACTTCATGGGGAGGTTTTCCCTTATCTTGGAAATGGGTTTCGGGTGAAACTCCATTGGACATTTTGGAAATGTCTCATCTGCACTACATGTTTGGTAAGCAACATGAGTGAGATGGTATAGATTATTTCAGTAAGACATGTGTGGATATGAAATGAAAAGAGGAGTTGGGATGGCAAACCGAGGGACTGTCAACTTAGAGAAGGGATCCCCCATTCCTCCTAAACGAAGAAATACTGCATCAGCAAATGGATAAGTGTTCTGTAACCCTAGCTAAGAATATGCATGTCAAATTGTTAAATTCGATATGCAAAACATGTTTTTATTTTATTTCCATTATGACTGATTGCTTGAGTATGAATAGGGCCTACATGGCACACACTGAAAAAGGGTGCACACTTTTTCGATGTCGGATCATGGAAGGGTTTTTCAATATTGATTACACCATAGGGAATGGACGCACTCTTGGTGTCTCAATACTTTATAGTGAATGATCTGAAATATGATTACAGTTTTAGAAAAATAAAGCTGATGAGTTTTCTTATATTGCTTGTGTTGTCAGGATAAACAGATGTAGTATGGTGTTGTACACTAAATGGAGAATGGCTTGGGCTCATCCTACCTTCTACTAAAGAGCACAAAGAAGGGGGTGGTTTCTTGTGTTGTATGGGGTAGTGTAATTAGAGCTCACTACTGGAAATGAAATCTGGTAATGGTAATGATAAAGTTTCCTTCCCAGTTGACATGAAGATGTACTGGAAGGAGATGTTGGGCTAATATATTCCTAGGGATCCATAGTAGATCCTGGACCTGGAAATGGTCATTTATTGTTGATATAAGTGCATGTGTTATTATTGATGGCCTAATAAACCCAACTGTGTTGGCTTGGTTTATTTGTTGTTGATATAAGTGCATTGTTGATATAAGTGTATTGTTGATATAAGTGCATGTAATTTGTTAACGTTCTGATAAATCCAGCTGAAGGTTGGCTTGAATGTGCCTAATATATATATAAAAGAATGTTGTGAAGCATCCTGCGTGCTGACCTAACATCCAAGTCCATAGGCGATCCCAAGGCTTGCAAAGTGAAGCAGGATCATGTGGACCAGTGAGGAAATGCACAATATAGATAAGTATTGGATTATTTTGCAATTCTTGCTTATGAATATACATGTGTATATGATTTGGTTATGATGTTTTAAGCTCTTGTTTAAGAGGTAAAAACCGATGGGAATAAACTAAACATGTGAATCTATTCAATGTTTGAATATAGGTATCACTGGAAGCGAGGACTACGAAAGCATCCTAGGGGTGCATGTGGACATGTGACTGTCCTGAAGAGCTCATAATGAGTAGTAATGAAAAAGGTGCTAGTGAGACTATGAAGGTCCTAGCAACTAAGACAAAACATGTGNTTGTGAAAACAAAAGATTGTTGAATACATGTATGACTGAAAATAGAATGTGTGTATTTGCTTAAAAGTAAATCGTGAATTCTGGAATGGTTAATTCCCTGCCCAAGAATGGACATGAATGAGCTCATGTGCCTGTTGAGAAGGCATGAAAAATATGAAAGTCTCCTTGATTAAACTTGGACTATCATGCCAATTGGGTAATTAATTGATTGATTTTAATTCCTATATTATGCTTGGTCTAACAGAGTTTCAATGATGCATTTCACAGGTGAGAAAGATGAAATCCAGTGGTGCACATTGATCATGGCAGCAGACCAAAAGTTGTTGGACTTGGCTGGAAGTCTCCTTCAAACGATTGCCAGAACCCAAGAGAATATTGGAGAGATGATCAAGATTTAGAAGAGGCAGAATGAGATGAACCACCAGATTTTGCAAGACTCTATTGGTTTGCAAAAGGAGGTAAAAAGCCTTCTAGGAGCAATCTCTAAAGGAAAGGAAAGTGGATCAATGATGGGGCATTTGTCCAAGCGATCCATTAAGAAACAGTCCAGGCATGAAGACTTAAAGGAAACTGAGCAGGTAAAGATGAATCAGCAAGCGAAATGTTGTAAATGCGGAGAACAACATTTATGCCGGGACTTCCCAATGAGGGAACATTAAGACTTTAGCAGCCACAAAGTTCCTAGACTTGGGCATGAGCCAAAAGCTGAGAACCAGCAAGAGAAGCTCATGGAAGCCAAGGGGATTGGTCTTGAAAATTCAAAGTAAATAATTGAACAAGGGACAGAATTGCAAAATTTTGAAATTTTGAATGTGCAAATGGTATATGAATTCCTATGTATTAGAACACTGAGGACGGTGTTATTCCAAGGGGGAGGGGATTGTAATACCTCGGTTTTGACCCTATTTTTATTAAAATATACATGATGTATATTTTGTAATTAATTGTGGTGTGGAGATAAAGGCAAAAGCTCCACCATTGATTTGGTTGTGTATGCTTCGACAATAGGGATCGTTGCTGATGTTATATTGTGCTATTCGACACATTATAGTTTTGGAATCATGTAAATATGCACATCAATTAAAATAAACATACATCCAACTACAATGGTGCAACGTTAAACGAAAAGGGCATGATTCCTAAGGTTAAGGGGGGGGGATTGTCTAACTCGTGGGGGCCATTGGGAGTTTACCATGTGTCGATCACCCTTTTTAATTTTCTACTGTCTGGGAGCAGTTATTGCTAAGCAGTAGTGGGTGTGACTTGACTGTCAATCCTTTCCCACGTGCCCACCCCACCAGTAGACTCTTCCTCTTCATGCCACTAGGGGCATAGAAGCAACCTTCCATTCTTCCCACTCACTCCACTCTCCCACGACTCCACTTCTTTAGAGGTTTTCGTCTTGTTCACTCTCAGGAAGGGGGGTTCTGGTTTTTCCTCCCACAGCAAATCATTTTTTCATCCTCATGCACAGAACAGAAATCGGCATCATTTTCCTCACGCAGGGATTGGGAGACTGTGATCTCACGCGGTGAGCTGGAGGATCAGCCTGAGAGGCATGATTCTGCTATTTATATGATTTCCCTGTCAATGCTGGGAGTCCACCTTCTTCCCCATCTATGGACTGTATAAGGTTTTTGTTGTTTCATTATGGGATTGGGTTGTTGATCTTTCCCTGGTTTGGTTGCTATGTGTGCTAATATCTTGTGGGGTTGTTGCTGAGTTGTTTTGGCCTTGCTAGGGCCAAGAACAACTCCGAAGCTTCCGGTTGACTTGAGTGGTGTTCACCCTTTTGTTTGGGTTGTCACCCTGTTATCTTTATTTTCTTCATAGAGATGTGAGCTGTTGTTTTAGAGCGATATGTAGTGGTTGGTATTTGGACTATTTAGAGCAGGATTAGAGGCTAGGTATGCTTGAGAAACCTGGTGTTGAGAGCCACTTAGATAGAATTAGACTGCTGGATTTCTTCTCCACCACCCTCGAAGAGTATTGGAAAGGGAAGTCAGGGCCTAAGGGATTGCAAAGGAGAGAAAGGACTGATTCCTAGGGTTGCATGTGTGGATGTATTAGAAGTCAAGTTTAGCTCTGGTGTAGGCATCCTTAGTTCTCCATTGAGACCACCAACTTAGCTTTTAGCCTTTCCTAGCTCCTTGAAGGCCTAATAAACCCAACCGTGTTGACTTGGCTATTTGTGTAACCTTGGATATGTGTAAGCCTTCTCTGACCCTTATTCCTTGGGGAATCATGCCCGGCTCGAGGGTGGCAGTGTTGCTGAGAGATTGATGAGCATGCTGGAATATGTTTTCGTGGAACATTGCAGCGACATGGCTGGTTGCGAGACGAGATATTTATAAGATAAGCATTCTTGTCCATATTTCTTCTACATTTACATTTACTGTCTAATGTCTAATGAATCATAATGATGAACATGTTGATGCTGGAATGTATATGTTTGTTTTCACTGTATGTTGAGTAACTATGCATCCTTCTATGTTTTACACATCTTAGCATGTTTTATGTTCTAATCATTTTTATATCAGCATTATATGTATGTTCATCTTCATGGGGCTATTTTCCCGGAGGTTTTTGTTTGTTTGGTAGCGTCCTCTTCACCAGTCGGAGGGTCGGGGACATTGCAGTTGAATGCTTTAGAGTTTGACTCAGTTTTTCATTTTGAAAGGTCTTTCAATATTTTGTTTGTTAAAATATATCCACGACACCATTAGGAATCTCTCTACCTTCGCATATATGTTGTGTCAACTCTAAGCCTACCGACCCCAGTCAATAATTAAATATTTGGTAAATTAATCAAGACGATATTTTACCCAACATTTTGGCTCCATTGCCAGGGATTTGTTCTGTAAGGTAGAATAGATATGAATTTTAGTCATAGGTTGGTGGAGGGGGGGTTGTAAGACAAGAGGTAAGAACCTGTGCTCCTGTTATAACATGCACCCCTAAATACGATAGTAGTAGTAGTAGTATAGGTCTTCTTTAGTTTTTATGAACAAACCTAGAGACTCTTAGGGTAGATTCATTAATAATCTTAGGCTAGATTCATTAAGAACATAAAATTTTGTCAAAATTTCCTATTAAATTTTTATGGGAGACATAATACCCCTACAATTAACTCATCAAAAAGTAAACAAAAAAAAACACCTATAAGAAGTTTATCTGTTGGAGACTCTTTCGGGGGATCTTATAGGGGAAGCCATAGAAGGAGAATAGATCCTGGCGAGAGGTCCTGAGGGCCTCATTCCTGATGAATTTCAAAGGGACTAACCATTGGGAATCTTTAAACCTTCCACTAGTCACAAAACCAAATAAAACAAATTTTTCACTAGTAGGGGAACTGAAATTTACTAATTTTATCAATCTTGCCCAGGTGGAAACTCTCTTTGGAAACTCAATAAACATAGTAATCTCACTGTTATCGCTCCAAGAAAATCCTCTAGGTTGCAGCTCAAGGATGCCTGGTAACTTAAATATTTGTATGGTTTTCTAATATGGATCAAGTCAGGTGACCTATATGACCTATCACTCTCAAGACATGCATGAAAGTCAATCAAGTACAAGGATTTTAGTTACCAATGTTCAGAGGTTGACAATAAGGTGGAAGGATGGAGAACTCATTAGGCTGGCAGATTTACACACAAAGAAGATGCATATAAATGGCTAAATCATGATAAGGATGGTACTTATAATTCAAATTACATCAACATACCAATAGGGTGACAACTATCAGTCATTAATTAACTTGAATTTAACATGAATACACATTCAAGCATAAGCATAGAAAAGACAGAAATGGAAGCTGAACAAATGATTAAAAAAAGAGCTTATATCAAATCATGAGCAAAATGAGAAGCTGACAATAGTATAGGTCTATAAATCCCCGAAGTCGAACCCTTTCCATAAAATAAGTCTTAGAATTTATAGCCTTTACAGAATATACAGATCCTAAAAACTTGGATCTATTTTTACAAAAATAAACAAAATAATAGTTTTTTGCAAATTAGGTTAAAAAAACCTAATTAACTACTTGTCTAACTAAATGAAGAATGATTTCACTGTATGAACCTTCAGAGAACTAAGGTAATTGCTAGAAATCACTGCTATTGGCCCTATGCTAGTTAAGTCATTGTTTTCCTTTTGACAGCTAGGTCTAGGTGACCTTTTCCACTTGTTATGTCATAGTAAGACTAAAACAGACCTTTCCTGATGCTTTCTTCTACGTATTTCATCTTCATACTTTGTCCCTGAGCCATCTATATTCACCCAAAACTGATCCTGCAAGCCAAAATTCAATTTTAAGCCCCTGTCTACTTTTGGTGGTTAAGAGGCCAGACTATCAGAACTGTTAGCTACCAAAAGTGGTGCTTTTGATGGCTAATGAACTACCCCAGAATCCTCCTAAGCCACCGAAAGCCCTATTTTCCAAAAAATTATTAGGTTTTTCCAAAAACATCCTTTTAGGTCTATCTGCTCAGCTTTCTTCTTCAGTGGGTTCTGTGCTAGGAGGGTTAACAACAACCTGGCTAGTTTCTGGAGGCTAATTAGCTGCAGTCTTTGGAGCCTAATCATCTTGTACAATCTAGTATTGTCCATTAGGTACCTTGTATTCATCCTCTTTAAGAAAATATATCTTTCTCTCTACTCGAGGTAAGACTTATGTATAAGCTTGTTCCTGCTGGTCAATGTAGCATTTTTCTTTATTTATGTTTCCAAAATCTCCATCTCATAAATTTTCCTTAGTAATTGATTTATCTTTTGAGTTTTGGGCTTGCTGGAGTAAGCCTTCTCTGCTGGTTTCTCTTTCTCCTTTGGTGTGGGGCATGGTAATTCTTCAGCCACTGGTACAATTTGTAGAGCTAGGTCTACACCTTCCTCTCGCTCCTCTTCAGAATCTAAGTATGGTAGATTTAAAATATTCTCATTGTGTGCTTCAACCTCCTAGCCCTTCTCACTAAATTCCAAGTTCCTTTTTACCTTCTTGGCCTTGGAAGAGAAGGGAGGCTATTATGCTGCTGCTACTGGGGATATAACCCTCCTCTTTCTTCTCCCACTCCTTGGTGTGCTAGACTTCTTGGCAGGAGACTTCCCTTTCTCTTTTGGCTGAAGGCCTGTCTCAAATCCATTCCAAAAGAAGAAATAAGTCCATGCCATATTCTTTCTTTTTAGAAACTCTTGGATCAACAATTGGGTAAGGCCATGGTGGGATAGACTGCCAGCAATCTTGGTTGGCTGGGATTTCACTTGGTGTGCCATCTTTCCCAGACTTTTGTGTAAGTAAAAGGGAAAATTTAGTGGGCTTTTACCTGTGAAATAATTCATTAACTTGAAATGGTAGATCATGGCTCTGTTATATCTTCCTTCACATCTTAGGTAAACCACAATGGCCTTCAATAGTTGTTTCCACCTCTCTTCCAACTAGGATGATGGCACACTCTTCTTCCACACCATTCCTCTATGCTCAAGCTTTAGGTAAGACTTGAACTCTACATCGTTTGGTATGGTGGTCTTGAACCATTTTTCTCTTGAGCTAGGGAGTTCAGTTAATTCAGTGATTAGGGTTTCATCTATGTGAAATTCCTCCTTACCTGTAACTACCTTTGAACCATCAAATGAGAGGGAAAATGCCTCAGCCACCTGTTGATGGGAACCTTGTATCTTCTCACAAGACCTGTAGCAGCCAACATATTGGAAGAGTTTACAGACCTCTGTATGTGCTTTCAAATAGCTGATATCTCCCAACTCTTGCCTGAGAGGAATTCCTCCCTTCTTCATCTTGATGAATGCCTTTCCTAGGTACCTGCAAAATAATTCTAAGCTCTATGTGACAGTGTGTTAGTAAGTTGCTTTATTAGAGATGGTTTTCCTGGTGGAGAGGAATGCTAAGATTAAAAGTGAAATGTGTTGGATATTTTGGCACTGATTATGAGGGTTTGTGCTGTCATGATGGATGTTGAGATCATAAGGTGATGGAAACAGTTGATCTTCTCGATTTCCTTTTCCCAGCAATCATTTTAGAAATCAGCCTGGGTATTTGGTGAGCTTTCTGATGTTCTTTTGGACAGGTGGAAGAAAATTGAGGGTTTACAATCCTATTAGTCCTCTATCAGTTCTATAACGACCTCCTTTACTTATTTCCACATGCGGTTATGCAGGCTCAAGTCATTTCGGTGGTTTGTCACACCCTACACTGATTGTTTATCTTGCTGACGGGGTTTGATTTGACTATTTTCTAACCATTTCCTCTTTTTTCCCTTTCAGTGGTTAATAGAATTCGGAATTTTATCTACTAGCCATCGAAAAGATGGCTTTTGATGGCTAATGAAGTGATATCCCTTTCACCTAAGCCATCGAAACCATCATCCCATCGTCACGGTGAAACCCAACTTTCAGTGGATAGTGTCCTTACCGAAAAACAATTTTAACCACTGAAAACCCGTCCTTTTGGTGGCTAATGAAATGCCTGATCTTTCACCTAAGCCACCAAAAGCACTTTTTCCTCGACGCTTATATTCCTTCTTTCAACGGTTAAAATCTTCTTTGAATTGTTTGATAAGCTGCTGAAAGCATCACCTTTCGGTGGCTAATGAATTGTTACAAGTCTCTCCTAAGCCACCGAAAGCACCTTTACCAATGTGGCTTGTTGCCTACTTTCGGTAGTTAAAATCCTTCTTGGTATTCTCCCTAAGCTACCAAAAGCAACACTTTTTGGTGGCTAATGAGTCATCTGAAGTCTCGCCTAAGCCACCGAAAGTGTTTTTTCATTTTACTTGCTCGAGCCTTCTTTCGATGGTTTACTTGAATCCTACATTAAACGGTTAGCTGTCGAAACATAGCCTTTTGATGGCTAATGAGCTATTAAAATCCTCTCCTAAGCCACCGAAAGCTATAACTTCCAAATTTTTCAACCACATCAAAAATAGAGACCTTCAATTTGTTAGTCATCCTCAGATCTTTCATTACATAGATCAAATTCTTCATACTATCAAAATAATTTGTTTTGGGAGATAACATCTAGCTTCTGGTTGGGGATGGTAACCTCCCAGTGAGATCCCAAGACTCCCAGACCAAAATTGCTTTCCTTGAAAACAACTAAAACCTTAACTCTATAATTTACTATTCCATTTGGCATGGAGTTTATTATGTAAGCAAAAACAACCTACTAACTACTAATTTACAATGACAAGGCCTCAGAGTGTTAAATAAAGTAAAGTTTCAGAAACTGCCCATTCACTGGGCCATAAAACACCTCTTCCCTTTCAAGATTATGCAATTTGAAGGTGTTATTATTATGTACCTAAGCTATCAAAAAAGGGCCAATCCATAATGAATCAAACTTTCCATGTTTTTCCTTGTCATGTCTGACAGCATCCCACTTTAGGACCCAATCTCCAACCTGAAAGTTGTCCACTTTTTCCCTTTTGTCAAACATGCCCTTTATCCTCTGTTGATGGGCTTTTGATTTTCCTATCACTTGCTCTTTGATTTGCTGCAACTCCACCAAGTCCATCATCCTCCTCACCATATAATTTGGTTCATCTTCCTCTTCCTGAAAGAATTTTCCATTGGAAAAATGAGTTGAATAGGAAAGATGGCATCAGTACCATAAACTAACTTGAATGGGGAAGTCCCTATAGATCTTTTATCTGTTACCCTATCATCCCATAAAGCAAACTTAAGCTTAGAATCCCAGCTTTTCTGATTTTCCTCTAGTAGTTTCCTAATGATCATGACTAGGCTCTTGTTGGATGACTCAGCTAGGACATTTCCTTGAGGATAATAGGATGTGGAATGTACCATTTGAATGCCCATTGATTCAAACATTTTAACTAATGCCCCAGCCTTGAAAGCAGGTGCATTATCAGTTACTAACCTTACTGGGCATCAAAACCTGCTAAAGATATTCTCATATAAGAATCTCATGATGACCTGATGAGTGGCATTTCTGGTGGGTACTGCCTCTATCCATTTGCTAAAGTAGTCTGTGGCTACTAGGATCCATTTATGCTAACCACTAGAATATGGATTTATTTCACCTATTAAATCTAGACCCCATTGCTAGAAAGGCCCATTCACCACAATAGGCCTAAGAGGCAAGGATTTGAGCTGATGCTTCCCTATAAATCTTTGGCACTGGTCATAGGCCCTTACAAAAGTACATACATCAGCAAAAAGGACTGGCCAATAGTATCCTTCTCTTCGGATATTGTGGGGTGTGGTTTTCCAATAGTGGTGGCCCCCGAATGTGCTGGAATGAAAGTGATGCATGACCTGCTCTGCTTCTTCTTTATCTAAACATCTCAACAAAATTCCATACTGATATTTCCAGTACAACAGTTTGTCAATTATGCAAAACTTAATAGATTTTAACTTAATAGCTCATGCTTTATTAGGAGTGAGATCAGGAGAAACTTTTAATTTCTGCAAAAATTGAATAATACCTGAGTACCACTCACATGAAGATAGGTTTTCAGCTATTGGTGGAATGTCATTCTGATCTTGATCTACTTATGTTGCTACCACAATCTATACTTTTGCTGATTTGACACCGGTGAAGTTTATCCCCATTAGTTCACAATTTTCTTTAGCCATGAGTTTGGTCAGACCTAGTCCCTTTACTAGCTTAGTGGGTTTCACCTCTTTATCAAACTCAATGAACTTGGCAATCCACTTAGCTCTATTCCCATCAATGTCAGGTTAAGTCAAAAAATCCTTCACAGCAACTAAAGGGACATATGCAAGGAATTTTGCATGGAGAATGTAAATTCTAAAAGTATTCAAAGATTTTATGAGAGTATAAGCCTATTTCTCAATTCACTACTACATTTTGATCCAAAATCCGACGGAAAAATCCGACGGCGTGTGGATTTCTTTTTTTAAACATACCAAAAATCAGAAGGATAATTTTTTGTTGTTGTGAAGGTGGCTATAAGCATCGCTTAAGTGACGACTAGTCTCATAAGCGTCGCTTAAGCGACGGATAGCCTCATAAGCGTCGCTTAAGCGACGGTGCCTCAAATAGGTCAATCATTTAAATAAATACACTTAATTGGTCAATTATTTAAAATGGAAAGTGTTGTCACATATCCGACGCGTCGGCTCAATTCCTACACACACTCATATAAATAGATGTAGGCCTAGGTTCATTATCTCACACACTCACTCTCGCACTTATCTCTTGGACAAGAAATGCGAAATTCCTAAGGGTTTTTTTTTGGCCTTGTGCTTTTGTGGGGATCTTCCCACTTGGCCTTGGATTTTGGTCTTGCTCTATGGTGACTTCTCTCTTGAAGTATCTCTTGGTTAATAATTTCTTGGTTTAGGGTTTGGTTTTTGGCCTTGTGCCTTTGTGGGGATCTTCCCACTTGGTCTTGGATTTTGGTCTTGCTCTTTAGTGACTTCTCTCTTGAAGTATCTCTTGGTTAATTTATTGGTTTAGGGTTTGGTTTTTGGCCTTGTACTTTTGTGCGGATCTTCCCACTTGGTCTTGGATTTTGGTCTTGCTCTTTGGTGACTTCTCCCTTGAAGTATCTCTTGGTTAATAATTTCTTGGTTTAGGGTTTGGTTTTTGGCCTTGTGCCTTTGTGGGGATCTTCCCACTTGGTCTTGGATTTTGGTCTTGCTCTTTAGTGACTTCTCTCTTGAAGTATATCTTGGTTAATTTCTTGGTTTAGGGTTTGGTTTTTGGACTTGTGATTTTGTGGGGATCTTCCCACTTGGTCTTGGATTTTGGTCTTGCTCTTTGGTGACTTCTCTCTTGAAGTATCTCTTGGTTAATTTCTAATTGGTTTATTCTTGGTAAATCTTTCTTGGAGAAACTTTGTTCTCTTGTGTTAGGGTTTTATACCCTCACTTAGGGTTTTCTCTTGTGGATTTGGCTTTGAATCTTGTTCTTAGGGTTTTAGTAATAAAATGCCACGTAACAATAATGTTACAGGTCATCAAGATCCGGCAGAACAAAATCGACAATTGCTTGCTAGGTTGTGGGATGGAGTGGAAAGAAGGGGTGATGGAAAATGTTATTGTCCTTGCAGTCGATGTAGGGGCTTTAATAAGAGAAGGTTACTGATCACAACAGCTAAAAAAAATTGTAGAGAACATGGACATGTTGAGGGGGGCCATGAATATCGTCCATTGGTAAGTCAATATAATTCATGATTATATATCATGCAGTCTTTATATTGAGAGTTTTTGTAATTGTGTATTGTATCATTTTTATTTTTGTTACTTAATCGACATGACTAACATTCTTTGTTTGATGTTTTAATTGTAATTATAAAGCAAGGGCCTCCTAGGGCTGTTCCGAACATGGAGAATGTGGTAATTACGGAACAACTAGCGCAGGAGGAATGTAAATATGCAAGTCCTGATAATACTGATCATGATTAAGTTAATGATGACATGGAATTAGATGATGATCATGACGATAACATAATTGAGGATGATGGTGCAAACACATTAATCAATGATGCATTTAATGTTAGAATGGACGATGATCAACCTCATGCGCCACCAATTGATGACTTTGAAGATCTTCATGATTTAGCTACACTTGAGAAGGCAGACGAACCGTTTTTTGAAGGCTCCCGCATAAGTGTTCTCTCTGCTGTGTTGCTGATAATGAACTTGAAGGTTAAGCATGGTTTTTCAAACACAGCCATCACGCTGGTTTTAAGGTACGTATGTGATTATATGTTTCATAGATCACATATATATGATTTGATTTATGTTGCTATAATATTTGTATTGGTATACGTACTTCATCATAAAAATAATAAGGATGTATTTATTGTCATTAATATTATGCTCTTCAAATATTTATATTAACCATTTTTTTAAAATTTGTTGTAACATCTTGATAGGTGAATATTTGTTACCGCCATCAAATAAATTACCTCGCACATACCGAGATTTAAAAAATATCATGAAATATGTTGGAATGGACTTTCAAGCAATTGATGCATGTCCTAATGATCATATTTTATATTATAATCAGTATGAGTTTGCAACAGAATGCCCTATATGTCATAGCAGCAGATACCGAATAGATCAAGTAACCAAAAAGGTGTCTCGTAAGGTTCTTTGTTATATTCCCATTATTCCACGCTTGCAACGACTGTTTAGGTGCAAACACATAGCACAATTTATGGATTACCATGCACGTAATAGAAGTGGAGATGATATTCTTCGAATGCCCGCAGATGGTTCTGCATTTACAAACATAGAGGAAAAATGGCCACACTTTAAATAAGAACCTTGTAATGCTAGACTTTCTTTGGCAGGGGATGGTGTCAGTCCATTTAAAGAGATGAGATCTACTTGCTCGGTTTGGCCTGTTTTTGTTATCAACAATAACATTCCTCCATGGATGTCAATAAAAAGGGAGCATATAATGTTGTCAATGATTGTTCCAGGTATAATTTGTACTTTAGAACAATGTTTTTTTAATGCATTAGTATTTAATTTGTCATGAATATCAATATTGTTGCATATTCATGTCATATATATATTTCATTTACTTATATGTATTGTATTTGTTGTTTTCTTTTAGGTAAGTACATAGTTAAAGATATGAATGCATATATAGAGCCTCTTGTTGATGAACTACTTAAGCTATGGAATGGTGTCACTATGTATGATGTCTCTAGACCAGTAGGGCAAAGGGAATTTCAATTCCATGCAATGCTTGCCTGGACAATTCACGATGCTCTAGGGTTAACACATTTTTTTGTCTTCAAACAAAGGGAAAATTTGCATGTCCAGTTTGTGGTCCCAAGATGAAATCTCTTCATTCAAAGAGTTTGTCAAAGGAAGTGTTTGATGAGTATGGGAACTTCCTCTCTAAGAATCATAGGTATCGAACTATCGAAAAACATCTTTTTAATGGGAAAGAGGAGACCGCATTAAAACCACAAAGAATGACACCTCACATATGGAAGTTGCAATATAATAGAAATCGTCAAGGTACGATTCAATTTGTCTATCTTATATATTCATATTGATCATCTCTTATATGTACTTTTTAATGTTTTATTTTGGACTATATTAATGTTTCTTACTGTAATATACGACATTTTAATCTCTTTAACTTATATATTGATTACTGATGGTCTGCATGAACATCATGAAGGTGTAAATGGGCTTCCACGAGGAATGAAAAGTTATCCCAAACAATTTAGTAGGTTTCCTTACTATGACCACTTACTAGTTGTTCATTTGTTTGATACAATGCATATCGGAAAGAATGTAGCTGAAACACTATGGTGAATATTAGACGGAAGGAGTGACAAAGAAAAAATTGTCAAAATTTGCAATGACATTCATGAATCCAATCATGCAATGAAAGATATCATTGAACATTCAAACAACGATGGAGACCAAATTAATATAGGGTCACTTCCATGGTTATTGACTGAGCAACAAAGCAATGCGGTAAAACAAGTGATACAAAAAATGAAATTCCCACAGGATTTTGTTCGAACATAAAGAATATCTTAACAAGGAAAGGTGATTTTGGTGGGGTAAAAATGCATGATTGGCATATCTTCATTAAGGTAATTATATTTCTGGTATATATATTGGTATATTACAATACTGCATCTTTTTTGTTTACTTTTTTGCTTAATTTTGAAAAATATATTGATGAGACGTGTTCATTGTTACAGTATGTTCTACCCAGGTTCTACCCACATTACTGATTGGATGAAGGTATGGATTGAACGATGTAATAAATCTGGTCAAGGAATATCATGGGAAGGTGTGTCTTCATTGGTTAAAGAAGCACATCGCAATGGAGATGGAAATCTAACAGAAAGGGAAATCGATTTAGCATATGGTTTAAAAGATAAACAGGTAAGCATGATAGTATAAATATAAGCCATAATATTTTCAATTACGTCGATATTCATGTTCATCTTGATGAATTTCATTTTATTTCCATACTTTAAGAACATAAAATACTTACTATCAACTGTAGGTAAAACACCACAAGGCTATGTGGTGCAACGGTCGTCATTATCGCATTAAAAAGTTAGATGAAACAAAGAAAACATGTGATTCTGGGATAAGTGCAGTATTTGAGGTCACTAATGTTTCATTTAGAAGAGACAGATGTCCATAATTGTCAGAAAATCGATATTATGGATATTTGGAAGATATCATTGACTTTGACTTTAAATCATTCAAAATAATTCTTTTTGTTGTGAAATGGTACAAGCTACGATTGAATCGATTTGATCCCGATAGAACTGTTATTGAACATGCTAATGGATTTACCATGGTCAATACAAGGTCACTTGAGTCACGAACGTCAGAGCCCTATGTTCTTCCAAGTCAATGTGAATAGGTATTTTACTCAGAAGTTCTTGGTAGACAGGGTTGGTCTTTTGT
>LPNX010455291.1:8736-126862 GCA_001517045.1 Pseudotsuga menziesii | reverse complement strand
TTTTTAACTCAAGGATTTTTGTGTTGTACACATTAACTCAAGGTCTTTTCAAATTAACGTCAATGCATTAACATTATAATATTATAAAAACTTAGTATAAATATAACTTTGTACCATATTAACATTATAATATTATAAAAACTTAGTATAGATATAACTTTGTACCATATATTATTTTCCCTAGCACCAAAATAGTCTAGGTGGTAATTGATGGTCTCATTTTGTCTAGGTGATAATTGATTTATGATTATGGAACAATAAGCTTTGTTTTGTGTGCCATACGGCATATCTTTATTGAGATTTATGATTATGTTGCAATCTCGCCTATATGAACTGTTCTGGAATTTTTAATGTAGTCTTGTTGCATATAACCGACAGGCGATTCGATAGTTCATTGCTCTTGAGTAAATATTATTTGGGCCTTAGGACCACCTATATGTGAAATTCATTCTCCTTCCCTCCGGCACTCGCACATTTTGCAATTGTTGATCACCTGCATGCTCAAAGCTTGAAGTTGGAGCAAGGGGTTGAAGCCCGACTATGCAGAGCACAGGGGTCATAGAGGAGAGGGGTAGTAGAGGAGAGGGGCCATAGAGGAGACGATACAAAGATATTTATCTTAACCCATTTTCCTCTGCAATGATATTTTCTTGGGTGTGGGTATAGGTTTCGTTAGAAACAGTTTCCCAAGAGCGCGCAGGAAAGAAGAAGAGCAACTACAGGTCGCGGAATCGCTGGTGGAGGCGGAGGATTTGGGGTAAGTTTGAAGCCATTGAATCTGTGAGTTTTTGCTGGAGTTTGTAATTTTTCTCATGTTCCTCTGCCCCATGGTTTGATTAGAGGTTGGCCATCTTGTTTACCCTGCACCTTACATGTTGAAAATTTAGGTGTTTAATGGAGCCCAAACAGTTTGCAATCCTTCGAATGCTTGAGCTTAGTCTCCAATGGATCTAAAGCTTTTGAGTTTGTGATTTTTCTCATTAGTTTTTGATGAGATTAATTAGACAGAGATTTCAAGAAAAATTTCCTATGTATTGTCCTTTTAAATCTGATGGGGCTGCTTTTGACATTTGTATATCACTCGCTTGCAGGTCTGCCCTTTCCCACTCTGGTTGCTCCCCTGAGTTAACTGTCTCCTTTTCCACTAGATGTTCTTGATTCCCTATTTGTTCTTGACCTATTCCTTCCATTTCAAACTTACATGGCTGAGAGTTCTCAATTTTCTTTCATTTTCCATCTGGCTCCAACCTATGTGACAATTTTGCGGCAAGCCTATTAGCTAACTTGTAAGATGAATCATACCAAACTTTGAGACGACCTTCTCAGGATGTTGGGATGAATTTGAGACATAGGCAACTATTTGTACTGAATTTCGGAGGAATGGACTGCCTTTGAGTAGAAAATTCTTTTTGTCAGCCCTCTTCATTGGAAAAAAGACATTCTGGGAGACAAGTGGATGACCAGATAGAGGAATACGAAAAACACCATAAGGTTGGTCTGAATCTACAATTTATGGAAAAATAGATGTTGAGCTACTGTAAATGGGGATGCTTCCCCTTTTCATATGGGAGAGACTGCAGCATTTAGATTATGATTCGCAGTTTAGGTATCACCCAGAATTGGCATTTTCCATAAGCATACAAATTCTCTCGAAATCTGGGCTAAGAGATATGTTGGCACTCCTAAGTCCTTACCTTTTCAGGAAGGGATAGTCTGAATAATTGCAGCCTGGTTCATTAATTTGTTTGGCTTGAAGTGGTATTTTTTTGGGCACCAAGAATATATAAGATGCATTTTTTCAAATAAAATAAAGAAACAAAAATAGGAAAATAATAACCACGACTTCTTGACCTTCGCTTACAAATTCAGGTTCAGGCCCACATGGTGGAGATGGAAATGACCCATCTGATGTAGCTTCTACACTACTGACATCATGCACTGTGCACTCTGAGTAGGAAGCCCCTTGCAGCTAACTTTCCCACCTGCTCAGCTCAGTCCCGGCCAAATAGGGACACTCTCACCGTCAATATAGTTAGGCAGTGCATGAGCATCAATAATGGAAACACATATAGCCTGCTCCATCTCTTGGTGTTGGACTATTACCTACTGTTGCCATATGTGATGTTTTGTGTTGGTCAGATGATGGTTTCATCATGCTTTTGTCACTTTGGTTATGTCACTATAAGACTGAACATTACTATTTGTTTTAGCCTATACAGAAAAGTTTTGTACCTTGGACAGTTAGTTGCTAGGATTATCAGCATTCTTTGTTTGTGCACATAGTGGCTGCTTTAAGCATCCTACGTTTTTTGTATAAAATGCTCTGTACATATATGTTTTATTAATAGATAATCATATAAGGAATCATTTTATTTGGACAAATAAAAGTGGCTTCTTTGTGCTTCAAAGAGCATTTTGTAATTGTTCAAGATCCATCTCCTGGAATAGTATGCATTTAACTCAGTCAAAGGTTATGTCTCAACTTTTCGAAAGAAGCCATTGTCAAGACAACTAATTTTGCTTGGTTGACAAGTCAACTAATGAAATTATTTTGTGACAGTGAACTCTGTGAGTAGAAATACTCATGTGATGCTCTCATATTAACATATATAATGAAATCTCAACCAGAGTCCCTTTTATGGCTGGTAAAAAGTATTATATTAACAGAATTAATAGTACAAAATAGAAACTATTTGTCCTCATCTTAATGGCAAAACAGGAAACGAGACTAACAAAAATATTTATCGCTGTTCAAACCATGTATTAACCTAAGTACAGAAAAAGCAACCAACAGACAGAATAGGGACTTATCGCCCTTTTTACAAATTGCCTTGGTCTTCATTGCCTGGGTTCTAATTGCTGTCTAAGCTTATGAATGGTGGAATGCCTAGATGTTGCAGCTACTCAAAGAACTACTGCCATTGCCTCAGCCACACCTTCTATGAGGCTCATCAATTCTTCTTTCCAGACCATTATTGTCCATTTTTTTCTCTTTGACATCCATCTTAGTCTCAGCTTTGAGCTTGGGTTGCCCAGAGAAAATGGCCAAGCTTGCAGTGGCCATTATAGGGGAATACTGAGCTGAGAACCCTTAAATAAAAATCTATCTATTAATAAAAAGTCTTCAATTGAATACAAGCCAGCATGGTATTGTATACTTGGAATTGCATCAATGCTACCAAAATATGAATCATTGGCATATTCACTCTTCATTGCTTCAAAGACAACCAGTTCATCACTCATTACAATGGCCAGTAGACACACTTTCTACTAGGAATCAGCCACTACAATGATTTTACCACTTCCATGCTGCAAAACAAATGTGTATGCTTGCAAAAATGAAGCCCATTTGGCACGTTTGTGGGACAGCTTACTTTGGAAATTTATGTAGTTCAAGGCTTGATTATCCATCATCAAAAAGAATTCCTTATGTAGCAGATAATGCCTCCAATATTTTAAGGCTTGTAACAATGCAGAGAATTTCATATTATAAATGGTATACTTCTTTTTAGCTTTGTTTAATTTCTCACTGAAAAAGGCCACAGGTTTGCCGTCTTGGCGTAATACTCCTCCAATAGCTACCCATAAAGCATCACACTCAACTATAAAGAGTGTCTCAAAGTCTGGCATGGTAAGAGTTGGCGCTTCCATAACCCTCCTTTCAAGTTATTCAAAACTCACAGCAGCTGCCTTTGTCCAAGTAAAGACTTTCCCTCTTGTGCAATCAGTCAAGGGTGCACTTACACCACCAAAATTTCTAATGATTCTCTTATAAAAGTTCACCAACCCATGGAATGCGCCATCTCTTGGGTAAGTTCCCCGTGTATTGGTTCAGTTCGAAATTAATGTTTTTAATTACTTTTTGTTGCTCTCAGCTGATCGGGGCAAGTCCCTAATGGAGCCTGAGAGGCCGAGACCCCCCTACAGGCGACAGGTATATATACCACATTTTTACTTACCTGCTTCTTTAGAAATTACATTTGTTTAATTATGATATCAACGTGGTCAATATTTAAATATGTTTTTAAATAAGATTTTCCCCATGTATTGGTTCCAGTTCGAAATTAATGTTTTTAATTACTTTGTTGCAGTCAGCTGATCGGGGCAAGTCCCCAATGGAACCTGGGAGGCCGACACCCCCCTACAGGTGATAGGTATATATACCACATTTTTAATTACCTACTTCTTTAGAAATTACATTTGTTTAATTATGATATCAACGTGGTCAATATTTAAATATGTTTTTAAATAAGATTTTCCCTGTGTATTGGTTTCAGTTTGAAATTAATGTTTTTAATTACTTTGTTGCAGTCAGTTGATCGGGGCAAGTCCCCAATGGATCTTGGGAGGCTGACACCCCCCTACACGCCACGCTCATCGGGTCATGAGCAGGTATATAGCACGTTGTGAATTTCAGAAACTGTATTTATACATATTTATGTTATCTAATTATATTAATGATTTCAAATTGATATTAATGTTTTCTATTTTTATGTCGGATGATACTTATCTATAGACGGATCCGAAGGATATGGATTTGGGGCACATTCTTGACGATGTTGACCTCAAGAATTCAAAGAATATCTGGGATGCAGTTCAAAAAGCAAAAACAAAATTAAATCAGGAGATCGTCAATCTGCTTATATCAGATCCGCAAATGATGCAGGATGAGACTCAACCAAAGATAGATCGTGTGTTGCTTAAAGTAAAGCGCTTGGATGTAAGGTGCAAACTCTTTAATTATAAGTCTATTCCAAATGCAATTTTTTTTCCTATTTGTGTACGAGTAACTAAAATATTATTTGTTTCTACAGGAATATTTTTTCCCCGGTGAGAGGCATGCTGACACCATTGAGCATGACAACCCCTTCGCCACTGATCATGTATCGTTGCCATCTGGCCAGTCGGAAACACAAAATGAGACACCCCAGACAGAACATGAGAGTGTCGACGAGGATCAGGGGCATGAGAGTGCCAGCGAGGATCAGGGGTCGGTACATGGAGAAGAGCATGACTTTGATGCTACCGTCCCAACATTTCCTAGATCTTTCCGTGTCACTAGCATGGGAACATTTGAGACTACTTTTTTGGTGGACGAAGATCTCATTCCCTACAATATGGAGAAGATTCCAGGTACTATTGACAAAATGTTTTAACTATATATTTTAATTTTATTGGAATGTAATTATGCATCATTCTTTTTACACTAATTAACACATACTTGTTTTTGTAGGAAATGATGTCTTTTATAAACATCTTAATGATTGGCCTTTAGAGCTGTTTGGGCCCACTATCTGCACATGGTGGAACCGGCAGAGTAAAGTTTTGAAAGATCAGCTTATTGCTCGCTTGGTTGGGTTTTTTGGTGCTGAAACCTTCAACCAAAAAAAGGTTCTCGAAAAAGCTAGCCAACATTTACATTATGTACAGGAGGGATATCAGAACAACTTAGCAGTTAATCCAAAGTATGAGTGCCCTCCGATGATTCCAACAAGGGAGTGGAAAGGCTTGCTGGATGATGCAAGGGAGAAAGCTGCGAAAATAACGGGCAAGCCAGTACCCGAGTTAGCTAGAAGATATGTAATACTTTCGGCAATGCAATTATATGTTTATTACACTTTATTTTCCATTTTTTTGCAATGTTTAACGTATTTAAAATTACTTTTATAGGATACCAGATACGTCAAAGGCCACCCAAGCAAGAATAGAAAAACATGGGCAACACAAGCTTGGCCCTGGTGGATATTCCAACCCGCAAGCACGAATCGTAAGTATGATCAATAATTATTTTATTGTATAGAAATTATAGATTGCATTTAAAATTGTTTCATGATGATATAACAATAACAATGATGATCTAATTGAAAATTACAGGCTCAAAGATTCCATGATTTTCCAATGGAGGAAGACATGAGGATCGGCTACTAACGTGGGTTTTTAGGTGTTGTTGAACATCGAAGAAGCAGCTGTGGTAGCCAAGCAAAGCCTTCCAGTGATCCATCCTGCGAACAGGTAACTACAATAAACAAATTCTATTTAAGATTGATTCATTGTGTTTTATATTCATTAATAAACTAGTACATAAAATATTGAGTCTCTTTATGTTAAGCCGCACAACGAAAGTAGAGAAAATGCAGAGGATGGAGGAGAAAGAGATATTGGAGTTCATGTTGATCGAAATCCAAGTAATAAATATTCCTGTGTTAAAAAAAACTAGTATGGATTAAAGTCTCAAATATTAAATTACAAATACTATATTGTTGTAAGTGTTGATGTTTTAATGCAGAGGGTCTTCATGTGCAACTTGAGGCAGCATCAAAAGATCAAACGCATGAAATTCATGTCACCCATGAGTTTCCAGGTACAAAGCACCGCTCTAATGTTTTTTTCTTAATGAAGGACTTACAATTATAATAATAAAAACACGTCAAGTAATTAATATTTCTTGATTTTTCCAGTACATCCTGGCACCTTACAGCAGCCACATACATGTCGTGAGCACACGACCCGTCGACAAACACAATCACAAGCAGCTACAGAGGGCATAGGAAACAAAAAACAATTGGTAGAAGAGGATGTCACACTTAGAGAATATGTGGAGAGAAAAAAGCGCCAAAAAAAGTAGTGATTGTAACAAGTACACTATTACATTATTTTTTTATGCATTGTCCTTGGATATTATTTTTGATATTATGGAGTAATGTCTTCAACTATTTAATTTTTTCTATGTATGTATGAATGAATGAGTTAATTAATGAATTCTATAAACTAATTAATGGTCGAAAGCACGTAATTCCTTTAAGATAAGAAACTCACGATGTTTGCACAAAATATCATTTATTTCCAAGCACGTGCATTGGGTATGGGGAATTGAGAGTGATGTGAGGGGGGGGAGGGGCCATATGAGCTTCCACCTTCACATGGTTGGCCCTGTTTAGTAGAGAATATTAAACTATTCTTGAAATAGAGAGGAACTCAATAAGGTAAAATGCATGCATTATTACAATGTTTCTTTCTTATGACCAAATACGTTGTTTTTTTCTTCCAGCTAACTATAGACATGCATTTTCTTTATACTGTAGAGTGAGAATCTTGATGGGTTGGAGATTTCTGGTTTGGAAGATCTTCAAAGTCTACATGTTGAGGCATTGACCAAGCTTTGCCAAGCTAAGGTATTTGTATCCAGTTAAGATTAAGTTAAGATTAAGATTAAGATTAAAGTTAAGGTTAAGATTAAGATTATTTGTATCCAAATTGCTGTGTATGTTTAACAGATTCATATTTTTACCATGAAATGTGGCCAAACTGTTAGTTGTATAAATGCATTGATGTTTAAAATGTGTATTGTTCTTCACAAAACATAAAGGAATCTGTCTTCACATGAGGAGTGATCTGCATTTCTAGATTTTTGATATGCTGTCTTGTGCATGACCAATACTGTGCCTTAAATGATTGTTTTGAACAGGTTTTGATCCCAGGACATTGAGAAAATACACATGGAATCCTCTAGCTCCCAGGTTGCTTCTTCAGCTGCATTTTCCACACCCTTATTTTTCCTTGCAATATTGCACATGGTTGTTGGTTATCCTGCATACAATGTATCAACATCAACCATTCACTACCTTGGTTGCCTCCAAGACTTGGTGTATTAGCATGCAGCTATATCAAACATTAAGGAGACATATGCATGTTATAACCATTATCATGCAATAATTATTATGTCCATAGTAATTTTCAGTATCATAACTATGCATGTATATTTATATCACCAATTAAGTATGAATTTTTTGTCCAATAAGTACTTATCTGTAAGTCTATTTATTTGATTTCATATGGCTACCATAGGCAATAGTTAAGCTCATTGCTCTTTTTTACATACCCTACTTGATTCCAGTAGAGTTCCCCCATGAATATCTCCTTATATTCATTTAAGTTTCCTCTTCCTTACCATGCTTTTCTTTCTAGGATCAGAAATCCCCTTCCCTCCTAAATAGTTTCTCGGGAAATCCATCTTTCTAAAGCTTTCATGTGCAAGAAGAGTATCAACTCATTGAGTCTTACTGCCAAGAAACCCATTGGAATCCTCCAACTGACTAGTAACCTGTGACAATCATAGGGTTCTAGTGTCATCATAACAACCTTATTCCTTGGATTTCCAGCTCACAATAGTCATCCATTTCCCCTTACCATGTATATTCATTATTCACCTATGTCATAAATATTAATATAAAATATCATGAGTGATATTTCTATCTTTTAGCCAATCTTGGAAATAATTATTACAAGAATTAAATTCCAGATAATACAACAATTTTCGCATCATACTTAGTTTCAATTGTCTAGGCATCAATCCCTATCTTCATTATGGCTTTCTTTCACTACCATATCCAAGACAAATTTTTATACAACTTTGTTCTCCCGACAAGTGTTATTGTATTCCATCAAAACATGACCACCTTTTCATTTTATTCTTTCATTGCATCCACAATGACTCATGAAACAGTCTCAAAATTATAAATTATCAATAATTCTATCATTTTCAACTATTAACATATTAAATGCAATGAAAATGTGGCACAATCATTCATTCACATAATACATTCCAACATACATGCCCACATATATGTGTGCATAGCCACAATATTTACACATCCATTTATGCACATCCAATCAATGTGCCCTTGCATTGATTCATGAATACCATATTCTCATGCCATGCATTCCACCGTGATGATTGGAAGGTCTAGTAATTGTCTTGACACATCATACATCCACCTCCTCAATACTTGCACGAACATCTAGAAACCCTCTTCTTCACCCCAACACATCACAAATAATATACCCTTTCTCTACTAAATAGTCCCTTATATGTACTATAAGCATTTAATTTCTATGCTCAACCATCCCTTGAGAAACCCTTCCCCTATAACAGTGTCTGGTGTTGGAAATAAATTTACAGTCCATGACATGGACACAAGTAGAGAGACCATTGGACATTTATGCATCTATATAGCATTTCCATATCCAACAACACTATGGCATCACCCATGACTATCTACAATGGCATTCACTTCTATAACAAGATCATAGGTTTTGATCTGCCTTGGTTATTTACTCATAACCAACACATACAGCATGTTATTTTATTTCATATGAATGCATTCTAGATTCTAACATTCATATATGTATAAGGTTTTATGTCGATCCTGGTTGTGCTTTGGGTGAGACCTCCCCCCTTAAGGGAATTGAAAATGCCACCACAATAGACTACAGCGGTGCCCTTTTTGGACCATGTGCAAGAATATTGGTCTCCAATTTGTGACAACATAGTGATTTATTCCTCTGTTGGATCCTTTAGAGTGACTGAACATTCAATTTATTTCATTGGATTATGCACACATAAGTTTCTATTTCATAACCTGGAACTCTTCCAAACATGCACACACTTACCCATAATGATGATTCACCAATCACCTGTATGAGTTGCATGTTCTTTACCAATTGGTTTATTCCATTTTCCCATTATTTTTCATTGTTTCCTCAGAAATTGTATATAATAATTCATTACCCTGGAACTCCTTGATCTTCTTTGGCAATATTATCCTTGAATATCCTTGATCTTTGGAAATATTATCATGTTACTAGGAACTCAACCATCCTTATTTGAATTCTACACATTTCTAGTTATCTGTCAAATTTTATCCTACTTCATATGTAAACTATGCATCCACCTCATTGTGAGAGCAACATTATGATGTTCATACAGCCATCCTTGGCCAATTCCACCTTTGGTACACTCCTATACCAACATACAAGTTTTTCCCATTTTTAAGGACACTTTGGAGGTAACCCACATCGAAAACTATTTTGCCTAATCAAACTTAGAGGATTTTCTATACTTCTTGTTTGAAACAAATGGAAACATATTTAAAAAAAATAAAACTCTCTATTGTATTCTCCCTTGCATTATCTTTCCAATAATTGTATATGGGTTGAATTTTGGGTTCTTAGCTAAAACGTATAGTCATTCCTAAATAGAATTGGACCATTGACATGCCACACACAATTAAATCTAGGTTATTCAAGTCATTATCCCTTATATTAATTTACGATCACTTGTCCCAACACAAATGATCATAACCTGTCAATCTTGTTGGTATGATTTAATCTTATTCGTTCATGTGATAACCCCTTGTGTTATTTCTTGATCATTTTCCCAGCATGAGCAGTCATTATATGTCGATCTTGATATTCTTATTTAATCTCAATCATTCATGTGGTGACCCCTCATGTTAGGGCTTGATCACTTTTCCTAGTGTGAATAATCATGATCTATTGATCTCAATAACCTGATTTAATCTTAGTTGTTCATGGCATACCATTATTTATGCTCTTGTTACATAGATACCACCCATACATTTGAATCCACTTGGCACTTCCATTAGCAGAGTTTCCTTTACATCTTAGATTCATTATAATTTGTGACATATGCCACTGTTTCGTCACAGTTTAATCCACAATGGGGATCTTATCCACCAATCCTTACAAAACCTTATCCACATCATTGCAGTTTTATGATTATTGAGGCTGCTGCCATCAAAGATGGCAGTCGTGTCCAATTTTATTTTCTAGGGTGGAAATTTCTTGAATAGGCAGGTCCTGTTACATTCAATTTATTTTCATCCATGCAGTTTCATGGTTATTGAGGCTGATGTTCATCTTTAATGGCAAGCGTGCCCAGTTTTCCTTTTTGGGTGAAAATGTCCAGAATTGTCAACTCCTGTGAAATTTGATTTGTTTAACTATCTATGGAATGTTATGGTTATTGAGGTTGTTATTCAGTGATGTATGATTTTCATTTTTGGGCAAAAATTTCTAGAATGTCAACTCTTGTGACATTTGACTTTTTTCCATCCATGCAATTTTATGTTTATGGAGACTCATTAATCTTCGATGTCAGCTTTTTTGTCCAATTTTCTTTTGTGATTGGCCAAGTGTATTTGTCATGGTGTCTGTAGCAGCATGAAGGGATCAGTTTCACAGATTGTAATGCGGGATGTGATGGTTATCCTATGGAAAGCTGCATGTGAAAAATCACCTAATTAAACCATGTGCACCTCTAACATGTGTATACACATGTGTTTGGCCTCTAGAAAACAAATGTGAATCCACACCCATAAATCTAATTTTAATGTTAACCTTAGTCCCAATAAACTATCAGGGATTCAGGCCTTTTTTACATTACTAGGGTTGTAACAATGTTCTTCTAGTATAAACTTTGCCTATACTTTCTGATTCCTTACAAATGAGAAAACCTCACATTATGGACTTTACACCCAATGGAGATGCTCACTGATAAATAGAAGTAGCAAAAACATGTGTGATCTGTGGATATTTGTCCATGGGAGAGCGGAATGATGGTTAGGGCACACAATGGATGTCCATACTTTGGAACCTCTGTGGAGAATGTTGTTAGAGATAAGTTTTTATAGTTCTGGAGACATGAAGAGGTAGGGAAGATATCTGAAGGACTTTACTCAATTTGCACAACAAAAACATATCCCACAGCATGTGTGAAGCATTGACTGGCACATGGCTTGAACCTTCAAAAACATTGTACAACCATTGTACAACATTGATGAGCAAATTGTCATTGGTGGACCCACTCTTGGAAAGGATTGGACTTTGTAGGTAAGCCTTGATAAAGCATGACCATGAGAAAACTCTAAGCTTGTAAGAGATCTCGTAGGACCAAACATTGCTCATTCAAGTGATCCTTTGAAATTCAGCATCTGAAGAAGACCATATTGCATTCAAGCCTGGGGCTAGTGGGGTCTTTTTATGCATGAGGAAGTATTACATTTTGCTATTATAATAAAAGATGGGATTATTGTACACCCACTGCTAATATCTCCAATGTACCTCTGCATAATGTTTTTCATTTTAGGGAGGTCATTATCTTAATGAGTTTATGCAGCACATGTCAATGCTAATATGTCCAAATGTACCTCTGCATAATGTTTTTCATTTTAGGGAGGTCATTATCTTAATGTGTTTTTACAGCACAGCCCACTTCCAATCCATCCAAGAGTCCAAGACCTGTGCTCTGCATTCCAAAGATCCCACAATAGAAAGATTTCCTTTTTAAGCTTCCTTGATTGAAACCCTTGGAAATTCTGCAATGCATTACTGTTGAGTTTTCAACTCCAAATATGGCAGAAGAGAACGTTTTCCAAAAACTCGACTAAAAAACATATTTTGTCACTCAATAAAAAATACAAAACAAAAGAAAGTCAAACTATATTATATTTTATACCTTTAAATAAAATAAGAACAAAACATCTCACCTTGTGAAATATTCACCATGTGTATGTAGTACCGATTTTCATGTTGAAGAGATTAATGAGACATAGAAATTTTTAAAGCCATTCAAATTTGTACTATTATTACAAAGTCTCTAACTTTGCAAGTAGCAATTTTGGTTTCCTGTTTCTTTCTTCAAATTGGAAGCAGGATTATCTATAACGAATTTATCCTCATTTTTCTTTGACTTTGTCTCCAAATCTTTTAAATCTGTATCTATTATTGGAAAGTCTCTGACTTAATGAGTAGCAAATTAGAAATTTAAGCTTCCTGTATCCTTCCTCAAATTGCAAGGAGGATTACCCATAATGTATTTGTCTCATTTTTCTTTGACTTTTTCTCCAAGTCTTTTAAATCTGTATCTATTATTGGAAAGTCTCTGACTTAATGAGTAGCAAATTAGCAATTTAAGCTTCCTGTATCCTTCCTCAAATTGCAAGGAGGATTACCTATAATGTATTTGTCCTCATTTTGCTATGGTTTTGTCTTTAAAATGGTAGAGATACGAGCTGGTACAGGAAATACATTTGGTACTTTATTTCGTGTTACAACTTTTGGAGAATCCCATGGTGGAGGTGTAGGGTGTGTAATTGATGGATGCCCGCCTCGAATTCCTCTGTCTGAAGTTGATATGCAAGTGAAACTTGACAGGAGGTTTGCTTTTCATCCTTGCAGAAATTTTCTTTTAAAGAAAAGAAAGAGAGTTCATTTTGACATTAGTTTTTGACATCTAGAACAACTTGCTAGCCTGCTAAATATTCCTTCGTGCAAATTTTCTATCAGGACCTGCGTAAATTGCACACAATATGCAAATTCCTTTGGCACTAGTTGACTGATAGAGAAGTTACTATCCAAAGCATCAATTTAAGGCAAAAAGTTACCATTGCCTCCAAGAAATTCCTGGAACTTGTTGGATTGGTTCAACATCAATGAGTCCTCAGTGTTCCCCAAATAAAACTTAAGCAAAATGACTTTACTAGGATCCATTCTCAGGCATTCCACCATATCAGTTGCACTTGTAATTAGATCCTCTTTAATAGATAAGTTAACCTCCTTTCTTGAGTTCATTTCTTTTACCAGGATTTCCATGTTCTTCAGGAAAAATAGATCACTATACATACATCTCTCTTCTATAGAGGGAATTAAATTATTGAACAGGATTCTACATTTATCATGTATACCCTCAAATAGCCTGTCAAACTTTATGGTCATTATGACCTCAAGCGAACTATTGAAAACTTATGCATCAACCTCAATTCCCCCTAATGCATCTCTTGCTCTAAAAAATTGCTCAATTGTATACAAAAATCCCAGGTCTAACTGGTGGTTAAGGTTTGAAATACACTTAGATTACTCATTCATTGCTATTTTACTGCTGCTCTAGCGCCCAGAATGCTTGTTTAGGACTATTAGCCGATTACTGCTGGTTAGGGCTAGAACAACTTCTAAAATGCACCCAGAATTAAAGTTTAGGTTGATAAAAGGGCTTATACAGCTGTCTTGCTGCCCAGAACAGTCCAGAACACCAAATTTAAGGCTGCTGTAACAATATAACTTACCCAGATTGTTGATTTTTTTCCCAGAAGTGATGTACAAGGCTAAATTAGGACTACCACAAGAAGGAAAATGGCCACTTATGACCAGAACCAGCCTTACTACTGTTTCCTTGAACAAAATTGCTCACAATGTGCCCAGAATTACCCAGAGATGCCTCTTAGCTCTATTCATTGCATCTGTTATGTAGCCCAAAGATGCTAGGACTTGGCTTAAATTCCACAGATTATGCCATTTGCTGTAAAATGGTTGTGGGCAGGCCCAGGCTGCTAATTTACCACATACCTCCACCTTTCATGCCCAGAACATGATGTAAGAGGGTCTAAAATATGCCCAAACAATAATTTAACAAGATTATCCCTTTTTACATCAAAGGGCATGCTGCATGCTGCATCATACTCGGATAATTTTTTCCCAATATCTTTATTTGTTTGTTCTAACTTTTGATCACACTGCTTTCCATTCTTTGTCTTCCTGATTTGTGCAAGTAGTTTTTGACAATGATCTCTTAGGTGAGGAATTTATTCGTCTTGTTCTAATATTTTCTTGTTAAATTATTGTTAAATACTTGCCCGAACATGAGGTAAGAGGGGCTAATATTGGCCTGCATTTGTTTCTGATGCTTGGATGCATTTCCATGACTGAATTTTCCCTTGGGAACTTCTATCGCAGTTTCCCTTCTGGCTGTAATTATCAAGGATTGGATTATGGTTCTTCATTTAAGAACAATATTATTTCTTTGTTCAACAACAATAATGGTTCTTCATTCAAGAACATTAATGGTTCTCTTTTTAGTGGAAGATGGCCCTTGTTAGCACAAATCTTGTTATTGGATTTGGAACCCTTGTATGTCATAGGCAAAATAGTTTTCCCAGATTTCTTCTTATGTTGTGATTAGATTAGTGATTGTTGGAGATCAAGTTCCATTGGGTCAATATGATTTCTCTTGTCTTGATGGCATTTTTTTATTTCAAAAATCGGTTTTGGATTATGCTGTGCATATCATGATATGATTGTCCCTTTTTTCCTTCTGTCTACCATGTTTTGTTTCAAATTTTCTACTGACATTTTCCCCATGACTCCTATGAACCTAAGAGATAAGTAAACTCCCTGCAGTCTGTCAAAAGATGGCACTACTTGTTTTTGTTGTAGGTCTCATTTTTTAATGGGAGACCTTCATACAGTCTATATTCATTTTCTCAATATTCCTAGAAGACCCACTCTCAATATTGTTTAGCATAATACATATTGCTCAACAGTTCATATCTAAAAATTAGCAAAGTTTTGGTTGCACTGTTCATGCCAATAGATTGGGTTTATAATAATTATTCTAGAAATGAGCATCATCTGACAATAGGGTCTTGGTGTGATAGTAAAATCTATTGTGGATGGGTTTGATAATTAAAGAGAGGTGATATTCGACATCATTTTTGTTGTCCGATGATGATTTGCCTTAATTGGATGCTCTGACCCCGTATTTACAGGGGAAGATTTTGTAATTCAACTAGAAGAGGAGCAAGGAAGACTTACTACAAAGGTGAACCCCCTTACACTTATTTATTCACTATGATGTATTATCTTGTATTATCTTGTTTTGTATTCTGTTCGAAGTATTCTTCTTATGCTGGGCTTATATTTGCATTTGATTTTAAGCTCCATCAAGAATATTCTATTGTGGTCCTGGTAGCATTTTTGCGGAATGAATTAAGTTCTTTGCTAGCATTCTCTCAGTATTGTTCTGATAGGAAAAATTGGAGGAACTGTAGAGGAGGATGCTGCTGCATTTATTAAGGTATATACATATATATCCTATAAGCTGCTTCAAATTGAACAAGATATTGTGAGTTATGAACACTAGGTCTAGGTTGTGTGATCTAAATTGAACAGTTGGTATTCCTTATGCACTTGATTTTCTTTTCTTGCATGTAATTGAATGTAAATAACACAGTTTCCAGTAATAAATTGATGAATCGTATAGTAATTTGACATCAAGCAAAACAAATTAGGTCATTATTACCAACAACAGTAAACTTGGTGTCTCATCTTAATTTGTTCAACTAATGAGCGGCTAGGAACTTTTACATTTACTTAGAAAGGTTTGGTCTGAAACATGACTGAAATTGAAGTGTATGACAGAATAGCAATATCTCCATGAGGGCTACTTTTGTACCATTCAAAAGCATGGTTAATTACTATATTCATGTGCCAAGGTTTATTCCCTGTTATTTAATCCTTGGACTTGTTTGCCCCAAGGACTTATTTTTGTATTACAACATTATATGCAAAAGGTTTTTTGTTCACAACTCTTAGAACTCAGTTAAGCATATGCACATTCTTGCTTTAATTTTTTCTTCAGTCCTGCCATTGTTAAATTGGTTTTACAAGTATCTCTATTGAATAGCTCTATTGACAAGTAATCACACTTTGTTTGATATTAGAAAGGAGCCTTTGGAAGTTCAGTTCCTACACAGAATTACTGAATGCAATGTTTGAACTTTGGATGACTCAATTTAAGATCTTATTTTTTTACTTTGATGTTTACAAGAAATGATTCTTTTGTAGCTTCCATCTAACAGGGTTGGTTATACATTGCATTTGTTGTCCTAAATTAGTGAAAATAGTTTGTTGAGACACTGCAATATTTATCTCTGTTTGTCCATTAAGACAAAAACCATATTGTTGAAGATATGCCACCTAACTTTTCCATTTTTAATATTCAGTGAACTTTACAATTGGGCATTGAGCTTGTTTTTCAGAGATTCCTGTCCACATTGTGGGATTCCCTACCCCTATTATAGTTAATATTTGGTTGCTAAGGTGCTCAGAAGAACTAGAGTAACTAATGACCTTCAGATGAGAAGTTTGCAGTATGGATCTGATTTTCTTTAGCAGGTGCTATCCATACCTATGCAATGTTGGGTCAAACCATTGGGAATGTTATCATTTTTCTTGTCTAATTCTACTTCAGTAATTAATTGGCTTCATCACATCTCTTGTAGTCCCAGAATCTTCAATCCATTCCTGTGAAGAAGTTGAAGACCACATGGCAGAGTGAACAACTAAATTTGCAAGTTTGACAAACCAGCCTTGTCCTTAAAGAGGTCATTGTTGCTAGTTGTTTGCCTATCAATTTCTTCAATTTTTTAAATATGGATGAAATAATTCTTGAAGGGATGTCCTTCCTTATGGCAACGACAGCATGCTGTCCACTTCTTCTTTGAGGATTTGGGTGTTTCCTTTGCGCACTCATGCTTGCGGAGGAGACTCCCAAATGATAGGCTTGATCTCTAAAGGGTCGTTAACCTAAATTCCTCAAGGTGTCTTGATGCTTGATAAGGTAAGAAAACACAACCTATAAAGTAGGTGAAGCAAGGGTTGAGAAAAAGAGACATGCTATAAGAGACGATAGCAACATTTTTGAATGTAGGAGAAAGATTATATAGAACAATACTCACATATTTCAAAATTGATTTTTCCTTTCCAACATATATAATAATACCAACTTTTAGTTTCTTGAATCTTGCAATATACTCTAGAGTCTACACTATTGAAGTCTGCCATCTTGAGAATGGAGAGGTCCATTTTGTACTTTTGTTATAATAATCCATGGTAATTTTATTTTTTTTAAACATTTACAGCCGTCGGTCAAGTGACAGCCTATAGGTGATTTTTTTTTAAAAATACTGATATCCGTCGCTTAACCGATGCTCTAGATGTCAGATAACTGATGCCTTAAATTTAACCCCGTTGGTAAAGCGACGGTTTTCAGTTTTTTTTTTTAAATTTAATATAAATTTGATGTCGGATAACCGATGCCTTAAATATAACCCCGTCGGTAAAGCGACGGTTTTCAGGTGATTTTTTTTTAAAAGACACTGATATCCGTCGCTTAACCGATGCTTCACCGATGCTTTAGATGTCAGATAACCGACGCCTTAAATTTAACCCTGTCGGTAAAGCGACAGTTTTCAGGTGTTTTTTTAAAATTTAATATAAATTTGATGTCGGATAACCGACGCCTTAAATTTAACCCTGTCGGTAAAGCAACGGTTTGCAGGTGATTTTTTTAAAATTTAATATGAATTATATGTTGGATAACCGATGAGTTACATTTAACCGACGGTTAACTAAGGTGTCACTTAACCGACGGTTGTAAAAAATGTCGAATAACTGACGATAACCAACCGACGCTTAAAAAAATTCATAGTGTCATACATGCGACAGGGAAGTGTCGAAAATCCGACAATTCGGCCGTCGGATTTTTGGTAAAAATGTAGTGTTGATTGGATCATACTTCGGCTCAACATATCTTAAGGTTTTGCTAAATAATGCAATTGGATAATCAAGACCCTCATCATTTTTTTGTGATAGCATAGCTGCCACTATGTCATAGGATGCAAAAGAGAAGATGTAAAAACTCTTGTTATAGCCGGGACTAATTAGGGTTGGGGCCTCCATGATAGCCTTCTTGATGTCTTTGAAAGAGCTTCTTGCCTTTTCAATCCATTTTATTTCTGCATCCTTTTTTAGCATGACTGTTATGTGCTTCACCAGCTCGGAGAAATTAGGGATGAACCTCCTGACAAATTTTATCTTACCTAAAAAGGACTGAATGTCCCTTTTTGATCTTGGCATGGACAGCTTCTAGATTGCTTCCACCCTTACCGGATCAATATTTACACCTTCAGCTGAGACTATCTGACCTAGGAGTTTCCCTTCACTGAGTGCAAACTGGGACTTCTTAGGATTGAGTGATATCCCATACCTTCTACACTTCAGAAACACCTTCATCAAATGTTGTAAATGGTCATGATGGCTGTGAGAGTAAACAGTTAGGTCATCCAAGTATATGAGCACAAATTTATCTTTCAACCCTACAAAAGTTAGGTCCATGGCTCTCTGAAAAGTAGCCCTAGCATTCATCATCCCAAATGGGATTTTAGCATACATGAAAGTGCCCCATAGGGTGGTAAAGGTAGTCTTATCTTAGTCATTAGGGTGCACAACAACTTGGTTGTATCCAGAGAAGTTGTCCAGGAATGACATGACACTAGCCCCTGATACTTTCTGCAATAGGTGTTCCATCTTGGGCAGTGGATAGTTGTCTTTCTTGGAACATTTGTTCAGGTTTCTAAAATCGACACACGACTTGATTTCCCCACTCTTCTTTCTTACCACCACTAGATTTGCAATCCACTTGGAATACCTTAGGGGGATTATGATATCAGCTTTGAGGAGCTTATGGATTTCTTTTTCAATTACTGGTAATAGGAGAGGACTGATGGATCTTAGCTTATGCTTGAAAGGGATGGTATCCTTCTCCAAAGGAATCTTATGCTGGATGATATTGGTGTCAATGGTTTTCAGGTCACTGTACTTCTAGGTAAATACATCAGCAAACTCTTTTATCAAGCTGCAAAATTTTGACCTCTGATCAACAGTCAACTCAGTGGAAATATTTATCAGTTTTGGATGGCTTTGGCTACCTATGTTTTTCTCTTGCATAGCAGGGTCTTTCTCCATTTTGGCAGGCTTGAAAGGGATGTCATTGTGATCAAACAACTCTTCCAAAGGTACTATACCCCAGGGTATATAGTTGCTGGGTAATTCGATAGTGTTCATATCAGCCACTTTATCTTTCAACTTGAGCTGTTTGTATTCCTCCATGTTTAGGTTTTCCTGATCTATATGTATATCAGAGAATTCATTTACTAGCTGAAGGAATTTACTAAGCTCATCATCATTCTCAAACACCTTCCAAAATTTGACATTATCTGGAAGGGAAGGTCTGTACTTAACCTAAACATCATAGTTGAGCTTAGGAGGTAAAGGAGGAACAAACAAACTTGCAGAGACAACCAAGGAATCATCCAGGTGATTCAAATCCCTAGGTATATATGACAGTTCAAAAAATAGAAAGGACTCTCTGAGTTTCCATACCTCGTCCCTGTAGGCCTTTAGTCTGACATTTTTTTTCTGAAAAGTGTTGTTGACCTGCTGTATAATAAGGTCTACATATCCAAAAATCCTCATGCACATGATCCCCATCTCCTTTGCAACTTTAACTCCTAGCATCAAGGCTTCATATTCTGCTATATTGTTAGTGGTTTTAAAATCAAGCTTATAAGATAGATGAATGTTTTCCTTGGATGGGGAGATCAATACTACACCTGCACCTACTGAGCTTTGAGTGCTAGCTCCATCAAAGTACATGTTCCAGACTATTGTGGTCACTTCTTTCGGCTGCTGACAGGTGGGCTTAGTGAGCTGGATTGATGTTTGTTGAGAATCATCTATTTGCAGAATGCATGACCCAAAATCGGTGTCCACTGCATAGATGGGGTGATTCGCTGAATTGCTCTCATTGCTTATGATGTAGGCCAACTGATTTTCCCTGTAAATCCTCTTGGTCTCCCCTCCAAACATTGGGATGGTGGCATATGTAAGATCCATCTAAAGGGTGCCACCTATCCTTTTGCTCCATGATCGAGACAACAAGAGATCAAATTATGGAGGGGTATCAGCCACTACAATGTCCATCATGATGCTTTTTGAAGGTAGCTGAGTTAGGTTCACAACAATGGGGCCCAAGCACTTGACCTTTCTGGAGTCAAAGGAGAATAAATCATGGTAGGGATTTGTGATGCTGAGACCAAGCTCATCCATCACAGCATTTGGCATTAGGTTATGAGAAGCTCCTGAATCCAGTAGACAATTATGATGGACTTTATCATGGATATTCAAGGATATATACAAAGGTGGGCATGATTCCTTTAGGTCTTCGATCATGGGGCCTAGGGTTACAATAGGTTTGTCATCTTGTATATTTACAAATTCAGTATCAATATGCACCTTTGGCTAAAGAGAATTCAGAATGGAAGACTTGAATGCATCATTTTTCATTAGATTAATTAATGGGAAAGGGATCTTCAATTTCTGAATCTGTGACTCAAGGATGAAAGAATAATGTAGCCTATCAGAAAACCTTACCTCATGTATTGGAGCTCTGAGTTGGACATGGTCAGGGCTTGATGAAGGTGCTAGTTGTTGCGCTGGTTTTGGAATGACAGTCATTTTCTTTTGTAAAACAAGAGCCTTTTTGGCTGGTGTAGCAGACTATTTGACAGGTACAAAATTATTTTTAAGAGGAGCAACTAGCATGGACCTCAAATTGTACCCTCCTTAACCATCATCCTGATATGCAGCTCCTTCACTAATCTGCTCATCAACTGGGGCTTCCTCATATTCTTCCTATGTTAGAAAAGAATAGTCTACCTCATCCTCCATGCAATGGATGTTGTATTTAGCTTCTCCTTCTTCTTCAATGAATTATGGCTCTTCTTCTAATACAACATTATGAAATAGAGCTCTTATTCTCTGATCTTCCCATTGATTCCTTTCCCTTATGAGAATCTAGACTAGGGGATTTCCTCTTCTATAAGGGACAAAATTAGGGTTTCTAGGAGCAAAATCACTTGGCCCTTTACCCCTCATAGGTATATGTCCTTGGTCTTTCAGCTTAGACATTTCAGCAGTTAGGTTGTCTAACAGTTTGGTCATTTTGTCAATATTGTTCTCTGATGAAGAAGCCCCTTGTGAAGTAAGACTGGATGGTCTCTGCATTCTAGATCTTCACATTCTTTAGTTGATTCCTCAAAGTCATCTTTCGATTTATGTTCTTCCCTTCAAACAATTTGGTTAGGGCATAAAACATAGCTTTAGGTGTCTTGAGGGAGGAAACCTGTGGGATAAGGTGATCCTTGATAGAATCAGCAATGATCCTCTTTTCCATAACCATCTTCTTCTTATGCAAGGCCTTAGCCTCATCTCCCTTTAGAAGTGGAACCTCCTCATGGATGTAGGAGTCCAACTCAAAGACATAGTGATAGCAAAGCAAATGAGACCCTGGAGATTGTACACATAGACATATGTGGACCCATGTCATTTAACACTCTAAGTGGGTATGCATATTATGTTTATTTTATAGATGATTACTCACTCAAAACTTGGGTTTACTTTTTGAATACAAAGGATGAAGTGATTAGTAAATTCAAAGAATTTAAATCCCTTGTATAGAATCATACTAAAAATAAAATAAATACCTTGAGATCAGATAATGGTGGTGAATTTACTTTCAAAATTTTCAAATCTTTATGTAAAGAATTAGGGATTGAGAGGGAGTTGAGAAATCCTTAAAATACACAACAAAATGGTCTTTCAAAGAGAAATAACATGACAATAATGGAAGTAGTGAAATCCATGGTCCATGATCAAGATCTACCAATTCACTTATGGGACAAATCAAGCATAACAATAGTTTATGTCTAGAATAGAATACCACACTATGTTCTAGACAACAAGACTCCATAAGAGGTATTATGAGGAGAGAAATCAGAAGTTAGCCATATAAGAATATTTTACTGCCCATTTTACATTCATTTTCCCGAAGAGAAGAGAACAAAGTTGGATCCTTCAAGAAAGAAGGGCATATTCATTGGTTGCATTGATACATCAAATTCTTACAAATTCTATGTACCACACTTCAAGAAGATATAGACTAGAAAATATGTTACCTTCAATGAGGATGCAACCTTTATCATATCAAGGAAGATTCACTTTGACAAAGTACATGAAGATGAACCAGAATATCCCAGATTTAGAGACACAATTATGGTAGAGAGGAATTTAGAAGAACATGAGGATCATGATATGATCGAGCTATAGATATCAATAGATCCACCCTGAGAGGTGAACACACACACATGAGAAGGACAACCTGGGTACGAGAGATAATCCAAGTAGTAGATAGATATGGTTCTCTAGATGGGACTTCTAGAGAAAGTAAGAGACGTCAACATACTCTGGTTATGTGGATCTATTGTGTGGCATCATTGATGCAAAACATTTATTCTATGAAGAAGCGGCTGAGAATAAAGAGTGCCAGGATGGTATGATCGAAGAGTATCGATCGATAATGAAGAATGATGTATAGGATGTAGTTCTGAGACCTGAAGGGAAGTCATTAGTATATTCCAAATGGATCTACAAGATTAAGCATGCTGCATATTGAAACATCGATAAATACAAGGAAATATTTATGGCTCGTGGCTTCTCCTACAAAGAGGGCATAGATTATGATGTGCAATTTCATCTTGTATGAAGATACACTTTAATTAGATCTATTTTTTCATCATTATTAGTGATGAAGTGAAAGGTACACTATATCAATGTAAATACTAACTTCCTGAATGGTTTAGTAGAAGAGGAAGTGTATATGGAGAAGCCACTAGGATTTGAGACAGATGACAGAGAGAGAAATGTGTGAAAATTGAAGAAGGCATGGTACTTATGCACTAAAGATTTAGAATTAGTTTTTGTTTTGAAAACATATTAAAAAAAATGATTAAAAGAATGAAAGTATAGGGTAAATAATTACGGAAGAAGAACAACCAAATATGAAAGAGCAATCATCAACTTTCATATTCATCAATGACCCCATAACTACAGGCCAAAAATTATAATTTGATTCCAATGCCAAACCCAAAACTTAAATGGTAAGAACTGCTAGTTGTGCAACCAACAAGGAAAATGCAATAATATAACGATGCCATAACCTTGCAAGAATATGTAATACAAGTTAAAATTATAAACTGGAAGATTGAAGGATTTAAACCCTAAACCTTGAGGAAGAAAATTAACTAGTTATAGTTTTAAAATTGTAATATACACCAAGAGGAATACCCTAGACCGAAACTGAGTAAAAATACAGAACTACAATGAATGACAAGGATGTCCTCTAGCCATTTTGGGAATGAAAACAAACCAAACTATGTTTTAATAATGAAGGTTTTTACCTTGTCTCTTCTTATTCTGCACCTATCACATACAGGACCTCGCTTAGAAATTGTATATGATATACAAAAAATAAAATGTAAACACTGATAAAAAATGGAATCATTGCCTTTCTAATTGTTTGATGGTACCAGGGTTTCCTCCTCCTCAATGATTCCCCCATCATAACCTAATTAAAACCTATCCATTAGTTTTAACCTACAAAAATATTCTTTTAAAAACTACAGTGAATAATGTAGATTACCTTAAATCGTGAGCTTCCTCTTTGTTGTGGAAATATCTTCATGAACAGTCAAATGAAAGAAATAAACCATTTACCCTTCCATATAGAGAAACATAGAAGGCCTTGAAATTATGTAGAAATTAAAGTTACAGACCTCAGATCGATTTCAATTCACACTTACAGACTTAAAAAAAAACCACATAGGGCTCATTACAGAGCTCGAGCAAGTAATGAGAGCTTCATAATCAGAGTCAAAGCAAATTGGTATCCACACCAAGGATTTCTCATTAACCTCAATAAGGAATAATCCTTGAGAGGAGGTCTACAAAAACACTAACTAGCGAATAAGCCATCACAGGGACCAAAGAATCGGCTTGATGACAGATTAAATGAGATACACATTCCAATTTTTATGCAAACCCCATAAAATCACATCCAACACTGTGGAGCCAAGGTAGGTTACAGATGGAGGGCCAAGATATTATTTCGATTTACGATGCCTGAGAGTGCGGTTAATACACTTTCACAAGCACTAAAACTACCTTGGTTGCGATGTCAACTCGCAAGCCATGACTTTGAACATCTAATGCTGCCATAAAAACCTTGCTAGTTGTCAATATTTAAACCTTTTCTTTTAACTATCAAAGCATATAAACACACTTGCAAGGTTTTACAACCATTTTCGTATGTTTCCAAACATAGGTCAAGGCCTTGGTATTACCATCGCATGGATGGTTACAAGTTTGCAAACTTTTAAACAATATCAAACTCAAGAGTCACATAAACCTTGTTCAAAGGTTATTGTTAAACATAGAAGTTAAACATTAACATAAACATTATACATCATAATACTTAGATTCAAAAATGACCCAAGACTTTGGACTAAGGTTAAACCTTAGGGTCCTAATCTTAACTTGTAAACAGAACTTAGACATCAATGTTAATCACCTTGCTAAGAAACTGCATGAATGATCAAGATGTTTGATCGTAGTCGATCAATGATCCCAAGAATGATGACAAGTCTCTTCCAACAAGAAACAAAGTAAATTATAATTTTAAACTTAAACAAGTGAGTAAGTTTTTAAATTAAATCACGACTAAGAATATGATAGATTGTATACATATATATTTTTGTATATTTGGGGTTGTGACATTGTGATTTATGCAAATTACACTACTAGGAATGCATCGCTTGCTCACAATTTCTCTCTGGTTGTTCAACAATTGAATGGATATTATGGAATACAAATTTACAAGAGGAATATGACTTATGGGTTAAGGAAATCAAGCCCATACTTAGACTTACTAATTTTTGAAATCTACCCATACTCACTAAATTCATGAGTTGATTTTTGAGTTGCTTCCTTACAACAAAAATAAATGAAAACATGGATAGTCAATACCGATTCTTAAGATGACATTTGGTAACACAATATTCAATCCCACAACCCGCTCACCTCCCCTTATTGGATACACATATGCCCCTCATTTTAGTTGCTTCCATAACCAACTCTTGGTGTTTTTATTTGTATTAAAAATATTTACATGCATATACAATTTTCCATGGCTTACTAGCACATGACTATCAAAATATAAAATACATGCCTTTAATACCTAAACATTCACTACCGGGGCCTTGGCTTGGAGCTCCATGCTAGGATTTCATATATTGTGTATACACAATATTTACATAAAATCCAATGAATTGTAAGGTTCAAAATGGAGGTATTACATTGTGCTCCTCATAACCATCTTGGACCATTTTTGTATTATATTCTAATGTGGTATTTTTACGTAGCATAGACAGTGTTAGTACTTGTGCTAATATTTGAATAGGCGCTTGCAAGGTTTTCCTTCCAGAAAGGGGGCACAGCCAAAAAATTTCTATGTCTGATGAGCTTGAGGCTGCAAGGGAGGCCTATTCTAAGCCCAAGCACCAAATTGGGTCATCTCCTGGTACAAAATCTTGGCATAGGAGAGGAAAGGTCGAACGATGAGAAAACATAGTTGCCGCATGGGAAGGTAGCGTAGGTGAACAGATACCAAGGATTTTTCAATGGAAAACATGCACAAAAGGTTAAACTATGAAGGTGTGTGAAATCCATTGTTCACTCTGTATCCCAATGGTCACGAATTTGAGCGGACCAGATCTATGATGGTGATGTGTCTTCATAGGGAAGGAGGCTGGAGAGATAGAGGTGTGTTGAGGTAGCGATGGATAGAGGGGCCTACACATTTTAATGGCTAGGATACTGGAAGAGGAAGATCTATGGAAGGAGAATCATTGACCCACATTTTTAGATGGTGGCAATCTGACCAAGGTTTGATCAATGGTCCTCGATGATTTTGCAAGTCGAAGGAGCATGACGGTTAGGGGAATGAAATGATGTGAAATCTCATAGGTACCCACACCTTTGGTGACGGATGTTTGGAGGGATAATTAACCAGCGCTCCTAACCCATTGCGCAAGGGAAACATGCATGAAGGTCAGCATCAGATGGACCCCGATGTGGGGTAGGGGCCACATAGTTGAACAGTCGAAGCCTATCATAGGGAAGATCTATGGATGGGGTATGTTTCACTATCCAAAGATGACACAAGAGATAAGGAGGAAAGGGACTATGAAATGGAGGCCATGACTAGAAGTATTGAAGACGTAGGTTGCAGCCTAGAATCCTAATATTTGTTGCCTGACATGCGTAATAAGGATGAACTCTATAATTATTAGGAAGTAGAGGGTAGGTATGGAATTTTCACACCATACAGAAAGGAGTAAGGGGGCATTGAAAACGATGGCATATCAGTGTCATTATAAGGAGGGATTGGAGGAGTTCCAAATTTCAAGTCCACACACCTTGAGAAATACAAAGGCTGATTACAAGTGAGGCTGCAGATCACTTCTGCCAATGATATCATATGGTCACAATAGCAATGGGTGGTGTAGATGGCATCGCCAGATAAGAGATCAAATCAAAGGTCTACGTGAACATCGGTGTTGTGATCATGCAACTTGAGGCATGTATGAATATCTGACATGCTTATAGTTGAACTCAACATCCCAACTCATTATAATGCCATCGTCAAAGTCATTTGAAGATATGGAGGGAATGAATGAAGGTGAAGAACGGAGATGGCTAGCTATTTCTCTAATTAGGGTCCTACGCTTGGGAATCCTTCTATCCGGTGCATTTTATTGGTCGTTACATGATGCTTAGTAATCAAACCCCTACGGGCCCTTCACACATTAACAACTCCAACCATCGAGGTAAAGATGTTCATCATAGTAGAAATATTTTTTATGCAAGTAAAGACCATTATGTAATGATAAATTGAAACAAATCTATGGGAATAGTGCTTGGATTTTCTGATCCCAAGAGAATTATGTCGAAGCCTTGAGATGAGGTCATGGACTCCATCATCATGATACATAATATCCATTGCTAAGGACATTCGGTCCAAACAAATTTTCAAATAGTGAGAATAAGGGTGGAAGGTATTTGTCATCATTGTCCGTCACACAAATTGCTAACCCCAATGGAGGTGATGACAAGTCCAAGGAGGTGTTGCACTAGGATAGCCGGTAGGAAGGTTTATGTCCCGATGGCAGAAGAAGACAAGAATGATAAACCCATTAAGGATTTTACATTGTCGATAAATGGGGATATCATCTCCAGTTCTGGTCAAACAACAATGTTACTAGGAAATATAGCCACCGAATAGAAAGGAAAACATAAAAAGAGCATAAACCTTCCTTCTAGCTGTGAACACAGGTAGAACATGAACATCGAACATAGAATGAGCATAAAAATCAGAAGAAAAAGGAGAAGCAAGCCAATTTGAGTCAACAGAAAGTGGTTACAGGTGCTTCGAGCCATCATTGTGATGCCAAGGGAGCCTGAACCCAGATTCCAAATAGCTATTTTGATTAAATATAGTTGTCACAACGTACTTCCCTTTTAGGCATAAATCATGGCGAGTCTTTCATTCCAGGAATTTTGTTCGGATTTGTTATAATGATTCGGGATTTGATCCCAAAATTTTGTAACAGAATAAGGGCTCTGTTTCGAGGTTAGTCTCAGGAGCCCTTGCATTATAAATATAGCCTCCTCAGAGGAGAACAAGGGTTGGATTGACTTTCATATTTTTGAGGCCTCAGCACCGGAATTGTAGCTCTACAAACATTTTTAGGAGTAGTAATGAAATGATTCTCTGTAATTATGAGATTCATCATGGTATCTGTATTTAGTTTGTGTTTTCTGTTTACGCAATTTTCCATGTGTTTATTTCTACTGAATTCTTTCTAGTTGTATGAGAATAATTTCTTTCGTTCATAATTCTTTTCATCATATGTAGCATATGTTATATGTCTATTATGGTTGTTATGGAATTCATCCTAGTTATATGATCCATCTCTGGCATTTCCCTTATCATGTGATTCTGCTAAGGGTGTTGTAAGGGAGTCATCCATAGATAGGTGCCCCTTGTCGTACTTGGATTTTCCCCCTTTCTTCTACCATCACTTAAAGATATTTGGCTAGATACTCCACTTACTTTGCCTCATAATACAAAGAGAAAATCACCATTCATAATCTAATGCAATGTCCATGAATGTTTCAAACTTTGAATCCATTTCCCAATGGTTTTATTATATGTTTGTCTTTCAATTTTTTAATTCATGAACAACTTCATTACTAGAATAAATCTAGTCGTATATCTGCTTGTTTAAATCCATATGTATTTGTGACACACCTTGTGATGGGAGAACGGAATTTTTTAGTTCTATGACTTGGTTGAGCAGCCATTCCTAGACACATATTGGTTGTATATGCTCTAGAAAATCCACTTTAAATCCTTTTAAGGTGACTCCACTGGGAACACCGACTACCCAAAAGCTGCATAGACTTTTGTTGGTCGTGTGGGCAGACCCGGGTTTACTATCATGAACCAACAACACCCCTAGCTTACTGGCCCTTTCGGCGACAGACCACAGAGCGGCCTGAAGTCTCACCCGAAGTGATCCTAATGGGTCGGCCAAAGACTCAAGTGTCTCGACCAGGTTCTGTATGGTGTCTTGTGTGCGTCTCGCAGCTCTTCTTAGCTCGCGAGACCGCTCTTTCCTCTCTGCGATGTGCAGTTTCCTTTTACTCGCAATGACTCTAATACTTATTGCATCGTCACTCCCTGGGAAACACGTACTCTTTCCTCCACTTGATCCTTAACCGCAGTGCACCACAGCTCCTCTGATGGTGCGATATCACCTCCCTGCGATATCCTACCGCTATGACTCAGCGCACCTAGTGTTACTTGTGTTCAACTTACAAGAGTCAACACACGCGGGTGATTTACACTTCGACTCTTAACTGTCTTGAGAGAAGCTTAGACAGACTCTTATACAGAATACTTAAATACTTCAACTTGCATTTATCCTTTTAATATGTTGTGAACTGAATAACATACACATACATTTACTATAAGCAAAGTTGATGTAATGAATGACAGATATAACAAGGAAATACAATCACATGAATCAAACACATAACACTCTGATTTTACGTGGTTCACTTCCAGGGTGGAAGTTACATCCACAGAACTGTGTTTCTATATTATAACTTGAGAAAGGTACACAGTTCTACTGCATCGCATATGCAGCTGGAGATCTTCTGGGTAACTTTGCACTCAACCTGGAGCCCTTCTCTACTAGATATATTCTCTATCTCTATATTGCCTTCTTACAATACTCTCTCTCTCTGTCAATCCTTGCGGATTGCTACAATACAAAATACAGTAAGCTAACAGACTACTGATAATCTGACTAGCTGGATGGCCTAAAATGTCCAAAATGCCAACCTTTTACACTACAAAATACATCCCTTTATAGGCGGCCCAAAGGTCTCGCCATTACAACACTGTGGGACTGTCCCAACAGTAACCCAAAACCCTAACTAGTGACAGTCGGCATATCTGTACTTGGGGTAGCCGCTTTTCATCACACCACTACTCTCTGCAGTCTTCCATGCTTCCCGGCACTGACCATGGGTACTATGCACCGCTTCCCGTCTTCTGTCCTTCATCTTCAATACCTCGGCCTCGTCACTCTTTTTCCTTTATGAGGGTAGCTGAGCCCTCCTGTCTTCGCCACTTCCTTCAATGCAGTGGTTGAGCTCTCTCTTCTCAGCCGCTCAGGTACTGTTGTCTTTCTTGACTTCTCTGTTCCAACAGTCACAGTTTTCGGCTCTGCTCTGCAGCTAGAAACATGCTACGGCGTCGTAGCTTCACCTTATCTCTTCGTCTTCGCCAAAATTTCTATCCACCAAAATGGTATATTTTCTTTTAGCTACGAGACTCTACTCCAACAGTCCCCTAACACTTACTTGTGGCTCGTCCCCAAGCCACTACCAAGAGGCTTTTCCTACTATAGATTCTCCTTGGCTTCCCGCGATGTGCGCTGAAGCTTGTCCCGAATTCCTGCGACTTCATTCTCCATAGCTGTGACACACTCTTGTGCCGAGTCAAGCATAGCTTGACTAATACTGGAGACTTCTGCTACATCAATTTCATTTCTAGTGGCAGTGAACTCCCCAAATTTCTTCTCAACCACATCGAATAGCTCTGTGATTTGTTCCTGATATGGTTGAAGTAGGTCATTGATGTGTATCACCTTTGCTCTCAACCAATGCGCTTCCTGCTACAAGCGGTTCATCTCCATCGTCTTTCTCATCTTCTGAAGAGCTGCTAAGCTCTTGATTTCTTCCTTCATTGCTGCTGTGGTATTCTCTATCTGCTTAATACTTTGCTGAATTTCTACTTTCTCAGGAGGCTCATCTAACTCCGACCATGTGTGCATCGCATCAGCTAGCACCGACAGTGCATCGTCTATGCGAGATTTTATCTCCGCGGAAGTGAGTCGAAAGGCCTCTACTCTGGCTTCCTTATCTGCCTGGGGGGTGTCCGGTGGTCTAGCCTCAAGCTCAACAATCTGCACTTTGTGGTCTTCCTCCATCTTGGCCATTTTTTCTTCCATCCTGGTTACTTTTTCCTCCAGATCCTTTGCTCTGTCTGTGACTCGTCTTACCTTCTGTGGGATAGGCGAGGCGAACTCGATATTACATTTGGGTAACTCCAATGCGATGCTCTGTAAGACTTGAGAGAGATCCTATTCTCTTTCTTCATATGTTCTTAACTCATCTGCCTTCTTTTGATAGCTGGTGGTGAGTGCTGCATTCTGTTGTTTCAGCTTTGTGTTCTGTTTATAAGTTGCGAGCTCTCTACCTCTAAGCTCTACGCTTAGCTGCTGCTGGATCATCCGTAACTGATCAATGTGGAACTCTGCAAGGTTAACCTTGACAGGTTGCCTAATATGTATTGGTATATCCTTCATTTCTGTAGGGAATCAGATGCTCCCTGGTGGTATCAATACTGTATTGATGTGATCTGTTGCGAATATTTCCTCGTGGGAAATCGACTGTGTTGAACTTTCTCCTACTGTCGCCTTTACTGACGGAACCTGTATCATGGCAGTTTTCTCAGTAATTAGTTTTAAGTCCAGAAGCTACTTTTCTACCGCGCTCTGTATCTTTTCCTGCGATGTCTACATCGCCTCAAATGAGTCCTTCAATGTGTCATGCAGTCTTGTTGCAATGAGTTCATAATCATCCTCTGTCAATGCAGTCTGCGAAGGCGTTTTTGTGGCTTTGTGCTTTCTCTTCTTCTGTGCCTCGGGTATCTCTTCTTCTCCATCTTTTGTCAGCTGTGTCTCTGGTGGAACTTGTTCTCCATTGTTCATCGTCTATGTCTCTGGTGGCACTTGTGGTGGATCTTTCCTCTTTTGTCTTGGTAGTAGTACTTGTGCTGCATCTTTTGTTTGGGTCTCCACTTTGTCTTTGCCTTTGTCTGATGGGTCTGTCTGTGCGGTACCTGATGGTAGGGGTGTGGTATCTTCTAACACTCATTTCCAGTCGTCATCAAAGTCTTTGATAATGCCCTCGATATCCTTCATTGTCATCCTGAACCAACCATTAGCCCAATCGTCCCTTGTAGTCCTTTTTGGCCTTAGGTAAATTCTATGGCGGTCCACCAAAAAATCGAGTCGATCATCATATTTTTCCACGATCTCCTTACTGATCTGTGGTGTTTCTTTGAGGATGTTCCTCAGCAGCCTATAGTATTCATAGAATACTATCGCATTGACCTTTTTCTTGGCTGGGCTGCTAGTCTCCCATAAGTTTGTGTAGCGCGTACCTTTGGGCTCACCACTCGCTAGCTGTCGAAATTGTGTATGGGGCGGCTCCTTCCACCCGACGAATGCACAGAGTATCAGCAACCATGAGAAATGGAATGGGTGGGTTGCCTCATCCTGATCTTGCAAACAATCTTGCTAAAACATATTTAACAAAAATAAAGACCAATTGAACTGTTAGGAACCCATCTCAATCCCTCTCTTTACTATGTTAGTATATTGTTGTTGGACACATATGCTTTGTAAGTCATCCCATAGTAATTGTTGATCCATAGTTTGTGTTATTGTTGAGAGGCGCATATGCTTTGTAAGCTGCCTGTAGTATTTATTGGTCCATAGTTTATATTGGCCCATGGTTTTGACCCATAGTATTGGCACCCATAGTTTATATTGGCCCATGGTTTTGACCCATGGTATTGGCGCCTATTTTTAATATATAAGTGTGTGTTGAGGCCAAGGAAGGCACAGTGAAGTTATTTTGTATTGAGCTTGCTCAAAGGAGTTTTCCCCCTCGAAGTGGCTTGCGATTAATATAAAATTGATTCTGAGTTCTGCTGCTATATCGTGTGTTTTGATTACTTGTTTGCTGTAGGTTCCTCACATCTAGTATCAGAGCACTTTCCTTGGCACAAGTGGGAAAAAAATTTTTGGGGTGGCAAATTTTAGAGCAATTTCTAAAACGTTTTGCACAAAATCAGAAGACACAGATTGAATATTTGAATTCCTCTTTCAAAAATATGCAGTTTCAAAAAAAAATCATCTCATTTGGAGTTCTAAAAGTGGAGATATCGCGGATTTAAAATCCACAATTTTTCAGAATTTCGGTGACGGCCGCGGAAATTGCGGCGATAAAATCTTCTAACCGAGCACCTAGATTTCTATTCCGATTTCATGGGTAGAAGCAGAGTGGTTGTTCCAGTTCTGGAAACATGCTATAATAGCGATTCTGAGCAATATAGATCCAGTTTTTGAACATTGGGTGGAATTTCTGCCCAAATTTTTTTTCTGTTACAGGTTCGGATCTGGGAATAATCCCTCTCCACTTAACTGTGGGAAGTACTTGGGAATAAGCCCTAAAAATCATTGTGAGGAGTACCACAGGAACCCTGAAGTAGCTGGCCCATTGAAAGGACCTGCCAGCGAAAAGGGCAACGACCCCTACCTGATTGACTAGTTCCCACCCGTGAGGTAAACCAAGAGCTGTCGTTTGTGGCCAAGCAGTTATCAGTTTTACCTGAGTTGTGGAGTGAGGGGTAATGGCCCAATATGCAAGCCATCAGACAGCATTGGTGGCCGAGTGAATCCCTTGAACCGATAGGAAGCCGCACATACCTGGGGTCCATATCTATTTTCAGTTGCACAATTGCAGATTTCCTCTGTCCAGAACTATTTCCGGTCAGTTTCGCGCTATTGCAGATCCATCTGTTTCCGATCACTTCTGCGCCATTGCAGATCCCTTCCTGAAAAATCTCCTGCTTATGGTTGTCACCCACACAGGAGCAAAAATCATGGAGGAAGCACTTGTAGCCATCCAAGCCAAACTCCAGGAACCGGATGAAAAATTTCTCGGTCTCCATCTTGAGCATTCAGCTATGAACACCAGACGACAGTCCGAGTCTTCATCAACCAATGGGTTCTCTTCTTCCAGCTATTTTCACGGTCCGAAGCTAGATTTTTCGCGCTTCAATGGTATTGGTCCGACTGGATGGATCTCTCGTGCAAAATAGTATTTCAGCCTTCATAATACTTTTGATGTCTACCAAGTTCCACTTGCCTCCTTTCATTTGGAACAGGAAGCTCTTCAATGGTATCATTGGTACATCAAGGCTCATGAAGAGCCAAAATGGCCTGCTTTTTGCCAACTCCTTTTGCACCGATTTGGTACGAGTGCTTTTGATGACTTCACAGGAGCTCTCACTAAACTTCGCCAAACTGGCACTATGAAAGAGTATCAAACTGAATTTGAGAAACTAGCTAATCACACTGAAGGATTACCTGATGACTTCTACCAGAGTTGTTTTACAGTGGTCTAAAGGATGCAATTCGCTTTGAGGTAAAAATGTTCAGTCCCAACACAATGATGGAATCCCTGGGGTTGGCTAAGTTAGCAAAAGACAATATGGCAGCCCAACAGTGCTCCCAATCCTCTTTTGTTCCCTTCTGCAATATGGGTTCTCAACGACCTCCCATTCCGCCAGCGCCTCGCTCACATCTAATCAAGCATTTGTCTAAAACAGAGATGCAGGCATGCAGAGAAAAAGGGCTTTGTTATAATTGTGATGAGAAATTCAGTTGGGGACATCGATGTGTTCAACAAAAGATCTATCTCTTGGATGTGGATTCTCCACCTGCCTCTGAAATTGGTAAAGAATTTGTCGATGTAATGGATGCTCCGGTTGCCACTCAGGAGCCGCCTACTGACCCTCCATCTCAGGACGACCACCCCAAGATATCCCTCCATGCTTTAGCTGGAGTCACTGCCCCCTAAACAATGCAGGTACGTAGTTACTTCAAGAAGCTTCCTCTTACAATACTCATTGATTCTGGCAGCACTCATAATTTCATTGACCCTCGGATCGCCAAACAAGCTGATTTTTTTATCCATCCTTGCTCCAACTTTGAAGTCATGGTTGCCAATGGGGGCACTTTACCTTGCAAAGGGAAGTGTCGTAATGTGCGTATCTCTATGGGAGATTATAACCTCCACTCTGACATGTTTGCCTTGACCTTAGGCGGATGTGATGTGGTTTTGGGCACTCAATGGTTGCGCACATTTGGCCCCATATTATGGGATTTTGCTGAACTTTGGATGCAGTTCTCCCCCAATGGACACAAGCACAGATTGAAAGGCTTACAAACAGGGTCTCTCAGCATCATCAGTTCACATCACCTGGAAAAACTCCTTAAGAAGAGTTCCCATGGTGTCATTGCTCAGGTCCATTCCCTTCAAATGCAACCATCAGCGGCCCCCACTACTCCTTTGGATCTCCAACAAATTCTGGATCGCTATACAGGTGTTTTTGCTGAACCAGTGGGACTTCCACCTTCACGACCAGAGGACCATCGTATTCAACTCCTCCCTGGTAGCATTCCTCCCAACATCAGGCCCTATTTGCAGAAATTCCTTTTGGTATTTTTTGATGATATCCTCATCTACAGTAAAACATGGGCTGAACATCTCCAGCCTCTGGCTCTTGTACTGGAACTTTTATCTGATCATCATCTCCATGCCAAAAATTCTAAATGTGTTTTTGGCCAAAAGGAAGTTGAGTATCTCGAGCACATTATCTCAGCACAAGGGGTTCGTGTGGATCCTTCCAAAATCGCTGCCATGAACAATTGACCACCTCCTAAGACACTCAAGTGCCTTCGTTGTTTTTTGGGGTTGACTGGCTACTACCACAAGTTTGTCAAGGATTATGGGAAGCTTGCAGCCCCATTAATTGCGCTGTTGAAAAATGATGCTTTTACATGGCCACCTTTGACAATCTGAAACAAGCTATGTGTACTACACCCGTTCTAGCTATGCCCGATTTTTCCAAGCCCTTCATTATTGAGAGTGATGCTTGCGGCAATGGACTTGGTGCTATTCTCCTTCAATATGAACACCCCATTCTGTTCAACTGCAAAGCCCTTTCCAGTAAGAATTTAGCTACCTCTACATATGAGAAGGAAATGATGGCCATTTTGCATGTCGTACAAAAGTGGCGACCCTACCTCTCAGGGAATCATTTCTGCATCAAGACTGATCACCAGAGTTTGAAATATTTCCTAGAACAGTGTGTCTCCTCCCCAGCACAGCAAAAATGGGTTAGAAAACTCATGGGTTATGACTATGAGATCACTTATAAGAAGGGTATGGACAATCTTGTGGTGGATTCCCTTTCTCGCACATTTGATGACCAAGGTTCTCTTTCCACTATTTCTATGCCTATTCCAAATTGGTTGCAATCGGTTCAACAGGGTTATGTCAATAACTCTTCATTATCTCACATCATCCAATGCTTGGACAACAACCTTGCTGCTATTCCACATTACTCTTGGGATGGTGCTTCACTGTGATACAAGGGTCGTCTAGTGCTTCCCCAGAACAAGCTATCTTCTATGAACTCCATGCTTCTCCGTCAGCCAAGCACTCTGGTTTTCTCAAAACGTATGAACGGGCACGACGCAACTTCTTTTGGCAGAGCATGAACAGGACAATTCAACAGATGGTGGTTGAATGTGATATCTGCCAGTGCAATAAGGGTGAAACAACACCCCTTCCGGGATTGCTCGATCCCTTGCCCATACCTCCCCAGATATGGACAGATATTTCTATGGATTTCATTGATGGGCTCCCTAAATCTGGAGGCAAGACTGTGATTTTGGTTGTGGTTCATCGCCTCTCCAAATATAGTCATTTTTGTGCTCTCAGCCATCCCTATATAGCCTCTTCCGTTGCTCAAATTTTCCTGGACCAGATCTTTCGTCTTCAGGGAATTTCTTCTTCCATTGTCTTGGATCGTGATGCGACTTTCACCAGTCATTTTTGGACAGAAATCTTTCACCACACTGGCACCAAACTGAAGATGCATTCTGGTTATCACCCCTAAATGGATGGTCAGACTGCAATTATCAATAAATGCTTGGAACCTTCTCTTCGTTGCTTCTCCTCTGAGCAACAACATCAGTGGGAAAAGTGGCTCCCTCTCGTTGAATGGTGGTACAATCCCTCTTACCGCACTGCCTCTAAAATGACTCCATATGACACAGTTTATGTTTCGGCACTGCCAGTTCTTCTTCCTTACACCCCCAGCAGTTCTCCAGTTCAGGCAGTTGATGCGGTCCTTCGCATTTTGTGTGAAAACCTTCACATGGCAGGAAATCGCATGAAGCAACAAGCTGATCAGCACCGTTCTGAGCACACTTTTGATGCCGGTGATATGGTTTTTCTTTGTCTCTAGCTTTACAAGCAATCCTCACTAGAACTCAAAAGGCGTCATCAGCTCGCTCCAAACTTCTATGGGCCATATAGGCTTCTTCAGAAGATTGGGTCTGTTGCTTCTAAATTGGAACTTCCGCCTTCTTCCCGCATTCATCCAGTATTTCATGACTCTTGTTTGAAGACAGTTCTTGGCACCAACATCAAAGGCTAAACTATTTTACTAGAACTAGATAATGAAGGATCCATCTTTTTGGAGCCGGAGGCTGTCCTCAATAAGCGCACTCGTCAGCTTCGCTCTCACTCTCTCATAGAGGTCTTAATTCAATGGCACAGAATGTAGCCCGAGGATGTTACATGGGAACCACTCCTCCAGATACAGCGACAATTTCCACATCTAAAGCTTTGAGGACAAAGCTTTTTCTAAGGGGGGGGGATGTTAGGAACCCATGTCAATCCCTCTCTTTACTATGTTAGTATATTGTTGTTGGACACATATGCTTTGTAAGTCATCCCATAGTAATTGTTGATCCATAGTTTGTGTTATTGTTGAGAGGTGCATATGCTTTGTAAGCCGCCTGTAGTATTTGTTGATCCATAGTTTATATTGCCCCATGGTTTTGACCCATAGTATTGGCGCCCATAGTTTATATTGGCCCATGGTTTTGACCCATGGTATTGGTGCTTATTTTTAATATATAAGTGTGTGTTGAGGCCAAGGAAGGCATGGTGAAGTTATTTTGTATTGAGCTTGCTCAAAGGAGGTTTCCCCCTCAAAGTGGCTTGCGATTAATATAAAAGTGATTCTAAGTTCTGCTGCTATATCGTGCGTTTTGATTACTTGTTTGCTGCAGGTTCCTCACATGAACTGTTCCCCCTCTGCAACTTGTATGGCCAGGTTAATTACTGATCCTGTGACTTCCTTTGGGCGAACCTTGGTTAACAGTCTGCCTGCAAGCAGACTAGCCATAAATCTAAGTGTATTTTCTGTTAAGCTTACGATGTCATAAGCTCGACCTCCTCTTTGCAATTTATACTTGGCGACTAGGGTTGGTGATAGCTTGGAATCCTTGGTTTTTCCTGTTATATTTGTCTTCGGGTCTTAACCAGTCTTGGACAACCCGGTGATCCGATGTATCAGGTCGATGTTCAGGTTGACCTTGTTACCAAGCCAGAGGTAACCCCCATGTACGCATGAAAGTAGGATGCGTACCATGGAATTAACCTCTGCGCCTCGTCCAAAATGTGGTATTCTTAACAAATTGAGCAGGCCTGAGTGCTCAAGAATCTGGACATGTTCCATGGGAACATATTCATCTGCACCTGTCCTTGGGTTCTTATGAATCGTAAGGTACTGATCCAGTTGGAACTGAGGATATGTCTTACTATCGACCAAGTTATAATCTACAAATTTAACAACAACGGCATATCCTAATAGATCTCCATCTTCCCTTACTCTAGAATCAATCTATGGTATAGGAAAAGGAAACTTACCACTCTTGGGAATTTTTACCTCTGGTGCGCCATCAACTCGTGGCATGATGTAGTCTGTTGCATTATGAACTTCTTTGTCCAACTCAAGACTATATTCTTCTCTTATGTGAGTTTGGCTCCTCATCCTTGGTTGCTGTCCTGTCTGTGATGAACTTGGCGTGGTCATAGCAGCTGTAAGGCCTCCACGCTCGAATCTTTCCAAAATCACTTCTAGAGGTTCGTCCTCGGACAGAACCCACTCGATGTTATCCTTTGGATTGGCAATGGCTGTAACTATGAAAATCAAAGCACTCTGTAATGGAATTAGCTTTGCACAGGGAAAACTTAACAATGCACTCTATAGCTCTCGGGTCTTTGCAAATGTAACCCTCCCTAATGAATAATTTCTGCTTTTATGCTGAAGGCGATAATCTCGGACGCAATGGTCATCTAGACTAAACCCGTCGGTCCTATTAATTGCTTGGACGAGACCACACATGTCATTTCGATCCTCAATAAATGCTAAAATCCGATCAATTTCCCTCGAAGCGTGTGTATGCAGGCACCGGTCTCGTTGAGGATTTGCTAAATCTGGATAAATTTATTATGCTGCTGCCAAATCTATGGTAAGGTATACTGGTCATTTCTTCATTAATTTCCTGTCAGAAGGCAACTTGACTATCCCTCTATCTCGTTACAAAAACTGGGTACGTGGCACGGAGAAACATTGTGCTGCTGCGATGCCACACCGCATCACTTTCTCAAACAAAATTACGCGTTTTTTTTTCTTTCACAAAATGAATCATCCTTATGCAATTCCTAATACTTAGAATACCTGCCGGTGTAGACTAATTCCCGGTGCGATGCCTCCTTTCAACTACACTGGACATCTGCACCGCCTGCGACTCTGAGTTAGGGCTGAGAGGTGGAGTGGCTGTCACTATAGAGCTTAAGCCTACTGCCATTGATCATCGTGGGAAGAATCTCCCCATTCAGTTTGCTGAGCTGAATGGATCCTCCCTCTATGACTTGCTGTATCTGATATGGCCCCAACCAATGTGTCTTAAACTTCCCTAGAAACTTAAGAAATTTACTGTCATAGAGGAGTACTAGGTCTCCAATCTGAAGAGTCTTACTCTTAATGTGTCTGTTGTGCCAAGCTTTTTCTCATGCCTTCTGCACTTTCTGATGTAATCTGGCGATGAATCTGTCTTCCTCTAAGGAAAGCAGCTGCGCTAGCCTCTCATGCACCGTGTCTGTATCATCCATTCTAGTGATCTAAGCAATTCTTAAACTGGGAAGAATATACTCCATAGGCATAACAACCTCCTGTCCATACACCAAGCTGAAAGGTGTGTGTCCTGTAATTTTCTTGCATGTGGTCCTATACGCCCATAATACAGCGTTAACTCTAATGTCCCAATCTTTCCTTTGGCTGTTGCATATCTTAGTAAGAGCATTTTCTAAAATCTTGTTAAAGGCCTCCATCGTACCATTAGCTTGCGGGTGGTAGGGAGTGCTCTTATAGTGCTGTGTCTAGAATTCTTCCATCAAGGCCTAAATGGTGCGATTCAAGAAGTGTGTGCCTTGATCGCTCATCAAAATTACTGGGCATCCAAATCTAGTGATTATGTTTTCGAAAATGAACTGTGCGGCTGTAGCAACATCACAGTTTCTTACTGCTTTGGCCTCTGCCCACCTGTTGAGGTACTATGTTCCAGTGATGATATATCTCGCACCAGTTCGTTTTCTTGGTGGGTTGATAGGACCCACAAATTCTATAGCCCATTTGTCAAATGCGTGCAACGTAACCTACAGTCGCAGCGGCATTTCATCTCATCGTGAAGGTTTTCCTACCCTCTGGCAGATATCGCAGCATCTGCAAAATTCCTTAGTGTCTTTGTGTAACATAGGCCACCATAATCCTGCGGTCAGGATTTTTTGTGCAGTCGACTTTCCTGTGAAATGACCTCCTGCGGTACCTGAATGTGATTCTCTGATAATAGCCTCTTTTTCATGTGGTGTCACACATCTGCGCAGGACTTCATCTGGTCCTAACTTATATAACTGTCCTGCGATCAGGGTGAAGTCTGCTGCTTTAACAACCAACTACCTCTTTTGATGCTTGGTGAACTCATCAGGTGCCCTTCCTATAGTGAGAAAGTGAATGATATCAGCATAGTATGCATCTGTGATCTGAATAGAAAACAACTACGCATCTGGCAAATTGTCCTCTAGGTTACTTGGCTCTTCTCTTGAGTCTATCCGTGAAAGATGGTCAGGTCCAGCGTTCAATATTCCTGGTTTCACAATGATTTCAAAATCATACTCCTGAAATAGGAGTAACCATCTGCAGATTCTTCCCCCTAACATTGGCTTATTGACTAGATACTTCAATGCGGAATGGTCAGTAAACATCTTGAACTAGGCACCCAATAAGTAGTGCATGAACTTCTGTAGCACGTACACCATAGATAAGACTTCTCTTTCTATTATGGTGTATTTCTTTTCTACTGTCGATAGCTTTCTGCTGGAGTATGCAATAGGATGATCGATACCTCCTTCTCCTGGTTGCGTTAAAACAACCCCTAGTGCGATGCCAGATGCATCCACATGTACATGAAACGGATTCCAGTATGGAAATACTAAGATCGGTGTTGTAACCATATTCTCCTTAAGTGTGTTTAGACTCTGTTGGCATTCCTCATTCCATAGGAATTTTACATCTTTCTTTAACAGTTTTTCCATCGGTGCTGTAATCTTTGCGTATCCTTTGATGAATTTTCTGTAGTACTCGGTATGACCAAGTACTGTTCTCAATTGTTTGACTGAGTTGGGTGTTGGAATATTTACGATGATGGCAATCTTTGCGGGATCTACCATCAAGACTTGCCTGCAAAAAATGTGACCTAACAAAATACCGAATGGTGCACATAATATACATTTTTTTAAGTTTAGAGAAATCTGGTACTGCCTACATTTCTCTAACATCAATCTTAAATATCCTATGTGCTTGTCAATTAATCCAAATGTAGTCCAGTCATCAAAATAAACTTCTAGGAATTTATGGATGTATTCTTTAAATACAGCGACTACTACTCTAGAAAAGATAGCTGGTGCATTTTTAAGACCAAAGGGCATTACCGTATACTGAAATGAGCCCCATTCTGTTGCAAAAGCTATCTTATGTCGATCTTCCGGGTGGATTCTGATTTGGTGATAGCCTGAAAATCCATCAGTGAAGGAGTAGACCTCCTGTCCTCCCACGTTGTCTAGTACTTCATTAGTGAAAGGTGTCGAAAATGGGTCATGAAGCAATGCGTCGTTGAGTTTACGCAAGTCGACACAGATCCTGATGTCTCCTTTAGTTTTCTTCTCTTGCACGACCATGGGACTAATCCATTCACTCTCTTCTACGGGCTCAATGATGCCTGCTACTAGCATCTTATCGATATCATCCTTAACTTTTTCTTTGTAGCATGGATTTAATCTATATGGACGCTGCTTGACTGGTCTAGCATCCTCTTTCAATGGTATCCTCATTACTCCTAGGTCTTCGACTATTCCCTTCATCTCTATGAACTTGGTGGGAAATAGGTCCTGATAGTCATGTGACAAGTCTGCAATTTGTCCAACTATTTCATCGGTCCAATAGTCTCCAATAGAGGCAAACTTTGGTTCTGTGTCTGTGCCAATATTGATCTTTTTAATCTTGATCGGCTCTGTGATTGCTGGAATCTGTAGCTTCGGTCCATCAACATCGCGAGTCCCTTCTGTCTCTAGAATTTTGATGTTGTGAGGATCCTCATCCTCATCCTCTGGTTATGCTTCGAAGTTATAGCACTTGAGTGCATCTTCTAACTGGATGGCCCACTCAGGTTGAGTATGTACTGATAGGGTGCAATCTTCAAATATCTTAACCTTTATTACATCTAGGGCCTGATTGACATTTGGATACTCAGATTTGAAAGTGAAGGTAAGTAGAAAGCTTTCTATTAGAAGTGGCCATGTAGTCGTTCCCTTGCACAATTCAGTCTTTGTGTACCAGTTCCGTGGAACTGTGTCCAAAGTGTGAATGAATCGGTGAACCCATTCATCCTCAGGAATGTCCGACCAATCCTATTCACATCTTTGAATGTGTGACTTGGGGTCACTTTCTCCTATGTATCTCTGTTGGACATACTCTCTGTTGGTAGAGAATCTGATCGCCATCAATCTCTTAAGATCATCCCATGATGCGATATTCTCTTTATGTGCATACCGCCATCTTGCAGGTGTGGCTCGTACTGTAAGGTCCATAGCTGTGATCTGCTGCTCGTGAGGGATTTGTTGTTCAAACTGCGTGAGAAAGTCCTGGATATCTGTTAGACCATGAAATGATGGAATCTCGTTGATCTCTATGCCAATCCATCGTAACGACTTAGTCATATACACACATCTACGCGCTGAGACTTTGTAAAGTCTGTTCTACCAGTTCTCTAGACCAACATCTGAATCCGATGTGCATGAGCTATCACATCGCCAACTAATGTTCCCTTCTGTGGTTGGATCAATGTAGTCGCTCTGGTTCATAGTCATCTGATAGAGACTATCCATGTTACGTGCCTCTTCCTCTGCTCAGTTAGGTTCAATGTATCTAGGTCCCTGAAGAGGATCTAACGGTGCGATGACCCGGATCTGCGTGTCCTCAAAGGTCATTTGTCTTCTCTTTAAGTTGATAACGGCCATGTTACCGATCGCCCAATCAATACCTAGCAGTGTTGGATATGTTCTACTATCGCCAATGATTTCTATAACTTCAAAGTCTACAGAGCTGCGAACTCCGTCAATGTCAACTGGCACCTACGATAATCGACCCAGTGGTGATACATGATGCTGATTAGCTAGTCTGAGATGGATAGGCGATTTGACTAACTTAGGGCTACCCATCTTTTCCCATGTCTGCTTATTTAGAACATTTACCTCTGATCCTAGATCTAGGATCACCTCGTCCATTTCAAATTCTCCAACCTATGCTATGAGTCGCATCTCTCTTCCTCTTCTTGTATGTCCCATAATATTATGAACACGACGCTGTGCACTGCTCACTGAAGAAGATGGCTGAAGTTCTCCAATAGCTTGCTCATTTCTCATGAGTTTTAAACAGCTCCACAGGAAGGATTGTACACTTCCTGCCAACTCATCTTCGTCGCAAGCGCCTGATGTGGTAGCCTGTGATATCTATATTGGGCTAACGCCACAAGGTGCTTGCTACAGTACACCCCTAGATGGCAGTACCTACGATCCTGATTGCATATGGTCATCAAAGAAAGTCTTAACTTCCTAAAATGTATGTTTATTCTTTTGTAGGTCAAGTGGTGTTGCTTTGTCAGGAGCTTTACGCACCCACTCCTGACCTGTGGTCTTTTCAGTAACCTGCGATGTCTCATTGGTGGAAGCACCACTACGAGTCATAATGTTGACTCTTAGTTCTAGTTCTTTCTGCTCAGCAGCAATAAGCTAGATGTTCTAGTGTACTGCTGGCTTAGGTTCTCTGATCTTAGCTATCAAGGTAGGACAATATTCTATAGCGTGATCGTAAGATTTGCAATAGTTACATGTGGTGGTAGGGCTCTGACAGTCCCTAGCATAATGTCCTACAACTCCATAGTTGTAACAAGTAACTGGTCTGCGACCATGGCCAAATCCTTCTCCATAGCCAAAGCCTCTGAATCCTCCTCATCCCCTGAATCCTCCTCCACGGCCAACATAAGCCAGATCATGCTGTGGTCCTGCTACTAGACCCTGTGTTTCTGATTGGACTCTGTACAAGTCTTGCTTGCTCCCGACCATGAGATCGTAGGCTTGACAATCATGTTCATCATGTCCTATGGAATTATAGAAGACGCAGTATAAGTTCTTAGGTGTCTGCACGTACTTATGAAGTAGAGGGCACTGGTGAGGTAGGTGTCCTCGTGTTTTGCATATTTCACACCACGGCCCATGGGTCTATGGTAAGGGGTTAGGAGCCCCGGTTGCTAGATATTATACAAAGACTGGACAATTATCTTTAGTATGGCCTTGTGATTTACACTTTACGCACCATATGTCTTGCACAACCTCTTTCCCTTTCTTAAGCTCATGCATCTATGTCATGAGGTTAGCCAACTGGTTTTGCAGGTTTGTCATACCTGTGCTAGTTTCAACTAGAGGTGAAGCCTCTAGTTTCATCGCCATCTCCAACGCATCGTCCTGCATCTGGATTTTCTGCTACATTAATGGTAGTCTGATGTGAGGGAGCAGCGCTACAATAAACCATTCCTTATGCTACTCCAACACAAAATCAAAGCTGACTTGATCTATAAGGGCTTTAAATTTCTGATCGAAGTCCCACACTGACTTTGTAGGTAACTGTTTGATGTATTTGAGCTCTGTAATGCACTGTGACTCAGACTTAGGTTTCTTAAACTCTTTAATCATGGAGGTCCTGACCTGGATAAGTGTTGTGGGTACCGCTGAGGTATACTTCATATACCATGTTAAGGCTCGTTCTCGCAGTGTGGTGACCAACTGTACAAGTTTACTATTATCATCATTGATTGCTTTAATGGTCCACACGGCTTCACATAGAAACTAGTGCTGCTCTGGGTCCTTTGCCCCTATACCCTTAAAGATAGGTAGCTTCATATCATCCCCCATTCTATTTCTGCGTGGTGGATGTTGATTTACTGTGTTACTACCACTCGGTGGTGGAGGTGGAGGTGATGTAGCGATAGTATGTACTATCTGCGAGCTACTAGATGGAGTTCCTACTGGATTGTTCTGAGTCCCGATCTGTTTCTGTGGGGTATAAGGGTGGTAAGGGATACCCCCTTCTGTTCTTTCTATGGTACTATGACTCTGTTGTCTAGTATTATCTGAACTGTCTTCAAATATGGGAGAGTTGAAATCTACTTTGTATTTCTTTCCACTATGTGTATGTCCAATGTCATCAAAATCACTTTCAAACTCTTGTGACATTACTATCTTTACTTATTCATATGAAACTAGATCCATTGTTCCTTTTTCATGTAATAACATCTTAATGGACAAGTTTAAATATTTTAGGTACTTACCACGATATCCTTTGAAGAAGTACCGCTCAGCCTCGATGAAGATTTTTCTCTGGTCAACTGCAAACTCTGTGATGAATCCTTCTAGCACACTCGCAAGCTAGAATTCTACTATCCTCGTAATGGGATTATCAAGGTTCTTCATGGCCTGAATTAGATCCGGTGTCTAGACAATGTTTCTTTTCTTCTTTAATATGTTCTTATCAATCAACTTTGATAACCAGTCGTAAAGCTCATTTCCAAAGGTCACAAAAAATATCACGTGTAGGTCTGTAACGATATGTTTTTGTAACCAGTCCTCTGTACTCAATCTAGGACTCTTGTTCTCTCGTTCAGCAAACTCTTTCTCCCTAGACGCAACCCACTGGTTGAGTTCGTCTCTAGTAGGATGCCAACAGAACATTAGTGCTCAGTTTGTTCAAAACCGGCAATGGAACCATTTGTTGGTCGTGTGGGTAGACCCAGATTTACTATCATGAACCAACAACACCCCTAGCTCACTGGCCCTTTTGGTGACAGACCACAGAGTGGCCTGAAGTCTCACTCGAAGTGATCCTAATGGGTTGGAAAAAGACTCAAGTGTCTCGACCAGGTTCTGTATGGCATCCTGTGTGCATCTCACAGCTCTTCTTAGCTCGCGAGACCGCTCTTTCCTCTCTGTGATGCGCAGTTTCCTCTTACTCGCAATGACTCTAATCTTTATCGCATCTCCGCTCCCTGGGCAACACGTACTCTTTCCTCTACTTGATCCTTAACCACAGTGCAGTACAGCTCCTCTGATGGTGCGATATTGCCTCCCTGCGATATCCTACCGCTGCGACTCAGCGTACCTAGCGTTACTTGTGTTCAACTTACAAGAATCAACACACGCGGGTGATTTACACTTCAACTATTAACTGTCTTAAGAGAAGCTTAGACAGACTCTTATACAGAATACTTAAAGACTTCAACTTGCATTTATCCTTTTAATATGCTGTGAACTGAATAACATACACATACATTTACTATAAGCAAAGTTCATGTAATGAATGACAGACATAACAAGGAAATACAATCACATGAATCAAACACATAACACTCTGATTTTACGTGGTTCACTTCTAGGGTGGAAGTTACGTCCACAGAACTGTGTTTCTATATAATAACTTGAGAGAGGTACATAGTTCTGCTGCACCGCATATGCAGCTAGAGATCTTCTGGGTAACTCTGCACTCATCCTGGAGCCCTTCTCTCCTAGATCTCTTCTCTATCTCTATATTTCCTTCTTATAATATACTCTCACTCTCTCTCTCTCTCTCTCTGTCAATCCCTGTAGATTGCTACAATGCAAAATATAGTAAGCTAATAGACTACTGATAATCTGACTAGCTGGATGGCCTAAAATGCCCAAAATGCCAACCTTTTACACTACAAAATACATCCCTTTATAGGCGGCCCGAAGGTCTCGCCATTACAATACTGTGGGCCTGCCCCAACAGTAACCAAAAACCCTAACTAGTGATAGTCAGCATATCTGTACTTAGGGTAGCCGCTTTCCATCACACCATTGCTCTCTGCAATCTTCCATGCTTCCCAGCACTGACCATGGGTACTATGCACCACTTCCCATCTTCTGTCCTTTGTCTTCAATACCTCGGCCTCGTCGCTCCTTTTCCTTTATGAGGGTAGCTGATCCCTCCTGTCTTCACCGCTGCCTTCAATGCAGTGCTTGAGCTCTCTCTTCTCAGCCGCTCAGGTACTGTTGTCTTTCTTGACTTCTCTATCCCAACAGTCACGGTTTCCAGCTCTGTTCTGCAGCTAGAAACATGCTATGGCATCGTAGCTTCACCTTATCTCTTCGTCTTTGCCAAACTGTCTATCCGCCAAAATGGCAGCTTTTCCTGTAGCTACGGGACTCTGCTCCAACAACTTTCAGAGCTTCCATGGAGACTCTACTGGGAAAAATGAGCCAATATAGCAAGACCTGGGAGGGCATGGTGAAAAATGAGGTACTCTAATGTTTTCCTCTAATTTATCTTGTCTTTTCTAGTAATTTTTCTCCTGTCTTTTCTCAGGATGGTCAAAGCAGCTTGCCATTTTTTATTTCCTTCTGAACAAGACAAAAGGCCTACCCATGTATATCCTTCTTTAAGAACTGAAAAATATCCCTTCTTTTTGTACATATATTTTGGACCCAAACCCCTCATTTGAGCCATATAATAGAGATGATTATCCTCGTGAGACTCGTGATCCCACTACTGACCTTGTGCCTTTTTCTGAGCCCCCAGAAAAGGATCCCCAACCCTTATCTACTGCTATGACCTTATCTTCCCCTACTTTAGAACTTAAAAAAACCTCATCATTCAATTCCAAAGTCCCTCTTGGAGGCTCTGTTATAACCCAGAAAAGGATAAAAGGTTTTCCCCTCTACTCCTCCCAACAGTGTTGTAAAAACGCCCCTAGGGGTGTACCCAAAGACTCAAGAAACTCACTGGGAAAGGGGTTATTCAGTTGAAGAGCAATTAGGGTGGTTTGAATACTCAACTGAACTAGAAGAGGTAGACCATGAGTATTTTAAAGTTAGACTGCTCACTCAAAGCCTTGCTAGGGGGGCAAGAGAATGGTTCACCAATATTCCAAACAAATCCATTTCAAGCAATCAATATTCGGAGGAGTTTTTTAGGAACAGATGGGAAGAAAGGAAAGACCCTAGGAAGTGCTTGTCCCAATTCCATTCCATAAGTAGGGAGGAGAGTGAATCTGTTTAGGTGTTTTCTAACAAATTTAGAAAAAATTATAATGTTATCTCTACCCAGTTCAAGGCTCCTCCTAGCGCTGCTCAACTCCAGTATGATAAATCCTTTGATAAAAATTTTGATTTATGGCTGAGTGAAAGAATATCAGTATCCCTAGAAGACATGATGGATGATTCCATGGAGGTAGAGATAAACTTGAATGCCACTACAGAAAAGGGGAGGGGTGAGGAAGAAATAAGAAAAATGAAGATCTCGCCTAGCTTTCTTCATATAGCACTCTAGAATCCAGAATGGACATGATAATGGAGGCCATGGAAAGGTTGATGGAGGTATAGATTGTAAACCACATCCCATGTCCCATGAGAAAGTAATACTTCAAAGGGACCCTATGCACTAAGCAAGTTAGAGCTGTGCCTAAAAATTTGTAGGAGCCCAAGGTCTCCTCTGTTGCCTAGTCCCACCCATGATAAAGAATATGATCAGCAGAAGGAGGGCGACTGTTTTCCATTATGCTTTTCCTCATTTTATTTTCTCAAACAAAGATTAAATGCTTCTAATCAAGCGCAGAAAATGTAGGTTGGGAATGACGGCACAACATTTTTGGGGATGGACAATGCTGGGGGTGAACAAGTAGAATCTAATGTGCATTCTAGTCTTCCTCTTGATGAACACACTGATGATCAAAGTGAGACCACACAGGAGGAATATTGTAATTTGCATGATGAAGAAAACAACCTGTCTATAGGGGTTTTGAAGAAGTTTGTGGTCCTCCATTGTATGATAAATATTAGGATGACTACTTGGAGGATGAGGATCTTGTGTGGTATGTTTCTTCTTATTCCTCCTGTGCAAAACAATTATATCAAGAATATCTCAATTCACTTGACTTTGTCGAAAAAGATCCTTGTAAAATACATGAGGGAAAGCATGTTTTGGGTCCTGGAACTTAGGGTGAAATAAATGATTTCTCATATATAGGTGGTCATGAGCTTCCCTTGCATGGTTATTTGAAAGGGAATTCTTACAATATGCAAGGGTGGTTATGATTTGAGCAGCGTTATGGGGGAATATATATGGCAGACATACTTGGAAACTACTTTAGGTTTTATGATCCAATGGCTAAATATATGGAGCATCATTTTCATGGCAGAACTTTCTGGAGGTTGTCATGACCCAAAAACTAGATATGTGGAGAATCTTAGCAATGAGAGTACTGGATTAGCTATGTCTAGTAACAATCATATTTTCAGCCATAGCCTCTTACCATTCAGCTCGTCATTGTTGTTTTCAATCAAGCATCAAGAGAAAATTCGCATATGGTGTCATTTGCTTGATTGGATTCACTAAAAGTCATAAGTGACTTGACTGGGAACTAATGCTCAGTGGGTAGGGTAGGTAGATATGAATAAGCTCAGCATGATGAGAATTTATTTTAAATCATTTCTTTTCATATTATTTTCAAGTATTTGCTCATATTTTGTTTTCAGAACCGACTGTAGGGTTCTTAGGGAATAAGGGGATCAACCCAATGGGTCAGGGATGTGATATACATGGTTCTTTGATACCTGATAGGGAGGATAGAATCCATGAGTTGGAGCCTCTGTTAGGACTTGTGCTAATTTTTGAATAGGTGCCTGCAAGATTTTCCTTGTACACAAGTGGTACAACCAAACAATTTCTATGTCTGATGAGTTTGAGACTGTCAGGGAGGCATATCCTAAGCCCGAACGTCGAATTAGGTCATCCTGTGGTATGAAATCTTGGCACGGGAGGGGAAAGGCCGAATGATGAGAAAATCTAGTCCCCGCATGAGTAGGTAGTGAAGGTCAACAAATACCAAGGATTTAACAATGGAAAACATGCATAGAAGGTTAACCTATGAAGGTGTGCGAAATCTATTGTTCGCTCTGTATCCCAGTGGTCATGAATTTGAAGACTAGATCTACGGTGGAGATGCATCTTCATGGAAAATGAGGTCGGAGAGATAGAGGTGTGTTGAGGCTGCAATGGATAAAGAGGCGCACACAATTTAACAGTTAGGATACTAGATGAGGAATATCTGTGGAAAGAGAATCATTTCGTCGCCTAAACTTACACGATAGATCATATAGGGTGGGGCTGCAAAGTGTTAGAGGGCCCCACATTTTTATATGGTGGCAATATAACCAGGGTCTGATCAATGGTCCTCACTGATTTCAAATCTAGAAGGAGCATGATGGTTAGGGGAGAAAAATGATGCAAAATATTGTAGGGATCCAAACCTCCGACGACGAATATTTGGAGGGATTATTAACCAGCAGTCTTGACCCATTACGCAAGGGAAACATGTACAAAGGCCAGTAATTAGATGAAATGTGAATCAAGGTAGGGGCCACATAGTTGAATGATCGAGGACTCTTGTAGGGAAGATCTACAGGTGGGGTCTATTTCGTTGTCCAAAGATGCCACAAGAGATAAAGAGGAAAGGGACTGCAAAATGGAGTCCAAGACAACAAGTATCGCTGATGTAGGTTGCAGCTTGGAATCCCAAGAATCGCTACTCAACATGTGCAATAAGGATGAGATCTATAACAAATAGGATGTAGCGGATAGGTATGGCCTTTTCATGTCGTATGGTAAGGAGGAAGGGGGCACTGAAAACTAGGGATTATCAGTGTCATCATAAGGAGGGACTGGTGAAGTGCCAAGTGTCAAGTCCACACACCCTAAGAAATCCCGAGGCTAATTACAAGTGAGGCTGAAGGTCACATCTGCTAATGATATCGTGAGGTCACAATAGCAAGAGGCGGTGTAGATGGAATTGCCACATAAGAGATCAAATGAAAGGCTTGCATGATCATCTGTGTTGTCATCATGCCACTTAAGGATGGCGTGTATGAAGATCTGATGGAATCATAGTTGAACTCAACCGCCCATCTCATTATAATTGCACAGTCATAACCATTTCAAGATATAGAGGGAATGAATGAAGGTGAAGAATGGAGAATGATAGCTATTTCTCTACTTAGGATTCTCGTTATTCCTTTTACGCTTGGAAAACTTGCTATCTAGTGCATTTTATTGGTCGCTAGGCACTGCTCAATAACCCTATGCCCCCTACGGGGCCTTCATGCATTAACAACTCCAACAATCAAGGTAAAGATGTTCATCAAACTAGAAATATTTTATGATGTAGGAAAATACCACGTTGTATTGATAAATTGCAACACCTCTACGAGAACAATGCTTGGATTTCTTGATCTCAAGAGCATTCCATCGAAGCCTCTAGATGAGGTCGTGGACTCCATCGCCACGATACATAGAATCCATTGCTAGGTACGGTTGGTATGAACGAATGTTCAGACAGTGAGAATAACAGTGGAAGGTATGTGTCATCATTGTCCTTGACACAAATTTATAACCCCAATGGAGGTGATGACAAGTCCAAGGAGGTGCTACACTAGCATAGCTGGTAGGAAGGTTTCTGTCTTGGTGGCAGAAGAATACAAGAATCATAATCCCATCAATTATTTAGCAATGTCTATAATGGGGCTATCATCTTCAGGTCTACTCAAACAACAGTGTTACCAGGAAATATAGACAGTGGATAGAAAGTCAAACATAGAAAGAGCATAAACCTTCCTACCAGCTGTGAACATAGGAAAAACATGAGCTTTGAACATAGAATGAGAATAAAAATCAGAAGCAGAAGGAGAAGCGAGCCAAGTTGAGTCAGCAGAAAGCGGTTATAGGTGCTCTGAGCCATCATTTTCATGCCAAACAAACCTGCACCTCAAACACCACATAGCTATTTTGATTAAATATAGCTGTCACAACGTGCTTCCCTTTATAGGCATCAATCATGGTGAGTATTCCATTCCTGGAAGTTTGTTAGGATTCGCTATAATGATTTAGGATTTGATCCCAAAATTTTGTAATAGAACAAGGGATTTGTTTCGAGGTTAGTCTCGAGAGCCCTTTTATTATAAATATAGCCTCCTTAGTGGAGAATAGGGTTTGAATTGACTTTCATATTTTTGAGGCCTCAGCATCGGAATTGTAGCTCTACAAACATTTTTGGGAGTAGTAATGAAATGTTTCTCTGCAGTTATGAGATTCATCATGGTATCTGTATTTAGTTTGTGTTTTCTATTTACACCATTTTCCATATGTGTTGATTTCAACTAAATTATTTCTAGTTGTACGAGAATAATTTGTTTCATTAAGTGCTCTTTTCGTAAGATGTAGCATCTGTTATATGTTTGTTATGGTTTTTATGGAATTCATCCTAGTTAGATGCTCCATCTCTTCCATTTCCCTTATCATGTGGTTCTACTAAAGGTGTTGCAAGCGATTCATCCATAGATAGGTGCCCCTTGCCATATTGGGATTTTCTCCCTTTATTCTACCATCACTTAAAGATATTTGGCTTGATAATGCACTTGTTTTGCCTCATAATACAAAGAGAAAATCATCATTCATTGTCTGTTGTAATGTCATTGAATGTTCTAGACTGTGACTCTATCGCCCAATGGTTTTATTAAATGTTTGTCTTTCAATATTTTAATTCATGAACAAATTCATTACTAGAAGAAATGTAGTCTTGTTCCATCTTGTTTAAAGCCATATGTATATGTGACACACCTTGTGACATGAGAGATCCCTCTTTGACTGCATTGGCTAGAATGTTGTCTAAAGGTTGGTTTGAAATGGTTACCCCTCTGACTTCCTACCGCAACCATAGGAAAATTAGAGGGTGTTAACAGACAGTGTCGTGATAACTCTACAACACGTTCCATAAAAATATATATTTACAACATCTATATGCATAACAATTCTCTAGTTAGGCCTTGACTTTGGCCTTCACACTAGAAATATAAAAATTATTTTTATATCATTTACATTAGAAGATCATTTACGTATTCTCACATGGATCGAAACCCATCTATAACCACATCATTATAATTTATACATATTATGATCCAATACTTTCCAAGGATCAAAATTGAGATATTACCTCACTTGTGAAGGTCCTCAAGTGTTTCATTGGAAAGTTTATAATTTAAACATATTATGATCTAGTAGTTTCCAATGATCAAAATTGAGACATTACCTCACTTGTGAAGGTCCTCTAATGTAGTTTCAAGTCCATCAACTCGAACTCTAATTTTTCAACTCTCATTCCAATTCATCAAAATTGAGATATTACCTTGCTTGTGATGGTCCTCCAGTGTTTCATTGGCAAGAGAAGCTCTTCTAATGTAGTTTCAATTCCAACTCGAACTCTTCATTTTTTTAACTCTCGTTCCAATTCATGAACTCTACATTTTTTAACTCTTATTCCCATTCACGAAGAGCATTTTATGTTCCTTGGCTTCACGGTATAGTGGTTAAAATTAATTGTGGGCTTGAGGTTCGTACAAAACTAGTTTGAAAGTAGTTGAAGTACAATTGATAGAATTTGGAGAGAAAGATACACATCCAAAATTTGGTAGAACCCATGAATGTTCTTGAAATGTTGTTTCGTAACTTGTCACAACATAAATGTATTAAAGCCACAAAAGGAATAAGAGAGAATTTTGAACTAATGCTTGGTGAAATTTCAAATCCAAAACATGGGTACAATTATTTAACCATAAAGGACAACAATAAGTTATTATGTAGTACAACAACTAAGAATTAAGGACACATTAAAGTGCAAGGTGATGAAAAAAGTAAAAATTAAAAAACAAATGGGGGATAAATATATAATAAGCAAACACTATAATATATATATATTATGATACAATAGGATAAATTTATAATAAGAGTATTTTTATAGAAATAAGTCTAAATATTTGACGATTTTGTTTATTTGACAAGTTTTTGATAGGAATATAATACTTTTTTTTCTAAATCCAAATTAAATGTGTTGTTCAAATCATGCTTTTTAATGCATAAATGGATTCAATGTCCTCAAATACTTCTAAGGCACCCAGATTAAACAATATTAAACACTATTGTTTGATATCTTAAATGTTTTTACTAGATTCCATCGAAATTTCCCCGAAATGCTGATGGGAAAAGGAGAAAATGTTGAATTTTTAGGCCACCCATTTTGATAGTAAAAGATGTTTTAATAATTAAAAACAAAATGATGAATATGATTGTCTTTAACATCCAATGAGACTAATTGGTCTATGGGACCTTAAGAAATATATACAATTTGATTTGTTTTAAAATATTATTCCTATGCTCCAAAAGCTTAAAGAGGAGCATACCTAAATCACCATAGTTTTGAGGAGTTATAATGTTAGAGAGTGTTAGTGATTGAGCAAAATATGAAGATACTTGAAATTTAAAACATTAATCCACAATAACAGTGCACATAAATCGCCTCAATAATCCAAAGATATAAATCACCAAGATATACCTTGGAAAAACCCTCAACTGATTCAGAGAATGAAAAACCCAACAAACAATATTAGAGTATGATTTATATGTAGTAGAGAATCATTACAACACACTAACATATTGCTTTCACTGAGAGCACCAAAGAGTGGAGATCTAATGGAACATTGTATCACACATGGCAAGTGCATATCACTTTAATAACAAGTCATATTAGGTCTTACATAAAAAATAGAATGGTTGCATGCATTAGTAACTTGTTAACACTTAGAACATTGATCCATCTTCAATCATGCGCCCCCCCTTTGATCTAGTTCCAATATTGCACTCCATAATTATCTCCCACAAGAAGATATGTTCCTTACATTAATTAACTAACTATAACTGAGTTGTTAACTGAGTGTATTGAGGTCAACTGAATGTAACTGAGTGTAGATTTATGCAACTAAGTGTAACTAAACTAAAATGAATGGAGCTGCATGCAATTGAATGTAACTTAATAAAACTGAATGGAACTACATGCAATTGAATGTAACTAAATAGAACTGAATGTAACTGAACAAAACTAGATGTAACTAAACAGAACTGAATGTAATAGAATAGTAACTAGTGCTTCTCCATCAGTGTTTATTTCCAACAATCACTTGCATAAATTAAGGATTTTTTTCCATAATTAACTGAACTTTGTTTATCATAACTAATACTCAAGTGATATCTTATCAATTCCATTTCACTTGATGGAAACATGAGAAATTTGAATTCTCTCTCCATCTCTGTGCATATATTAAATTTCTATGCATTGTCCATATGTGTTTTCATTAATTAATCATATATATCATATCGTACTCATTAGATAATTTATGAACCTATGATCATATGTATTACCGCGGGCCATATAGTCACATGCTAAAGTAAATCACTCTAGGGATAGATAATCCCTAAAATAGACTTGTAGCACCTATTGACCATGACTATCCATATATCACATATTATATCCACTTTACATAGTAAAGTACACCACCTCACAACATGAGTATATTTGTATAACTTGATATTACTCACAAGTCTATTGTCTTGATATTACTCACAAGACTCAACTTGATATTACTCATAAGTCCACTGTCTTTATATTACTCACAAGACTGGAGAATGACTTCTGATGTTGTAATCTCAACACTCCCTCTAAATGAGGGAGACATTCTCTGTCATACCAAGATTATCTCATAAGTGTCTAAAATTCATCACAGATAGAGGCTAGTCACAAATTTGCAATCTTCTTATTAGTACCTATGTACTGGAAATCATTTTACATGACCATGACTTCAATGAAGTAAAACTTAATCTCGAATGTGTTTTATCATAAAACCCATATAGGGTTTTCAAGAAAGCTTGACTATTAACACCTAATGACTGTAGGATCAAGTATTTCATCCTAGTAGGTAACTTCCCAAGCTACATTAAACCTCAGTAAGTAGTATTATCCACCAAACACATTTTTCTTCTGTAGTACTCTCAGACATACATATTACTTACGTAGTACAAGTCACAATACACTTTGCTTTTTTATTACTAGCCTCAAATTACTCGCTTATCTCAGGCTAAAACATACCTAGATAACACAATCGAATAATAGGTCTTCCATGTATATAATACAATAAATAGCCTATTCTAATGTACCTCAAATGAAATCAAACATATTCCTAGTAGAAAGCATAAAATACAACAGCTCTACTCAAACACCAACCGACTACTTACACAAATTAGCATCATCCAGATCCAATCCAGAATACGGTCTCTCTAAAAAATAAAACTTGAATTTTAAAATCCATCACATACAACATTATACAATAAATGTGTAATAGCATTCATAAATAAATATTTATATTTTGTTTCACTCTTCAACATTTTTAGAATTCTTGAATCTTCTTCTATCTGGGAAATTTCTCTGTGAGCTTGACATTCTCTGTGATGTTATTCAAGTCATGATCACTTTCTCAATGATCCTTCTCTTTATATTTGTAACACCCCAACTACCTCTCCAAGAGGTTTTAACTATTCTCTAACATTATAGACTATAAATAGTCTTTGATAGTTTTGACCATGTCTCTACTCATGTGGATTCTCTCCATAAGCTATCACAACCCTTGGATTCCTAATCCATGTACGATAACTAATTGGTGGGGAATTTATCTGATGTCACTCATTAATACACATCAATACTCCATCCCTCTTCAACTATAGGAGTTTTTATGTACTATACCAAGCTTGTCCCTAACATAGGCTTAGTAAGAATGATGGAAATGTTGTTCATCTGTGGATATGTACCATGTCTTGAATATAACTAACTAGAACCATCAAAATCTTTACTGCTTTTCAACATAGTCTATCTAGAGAATCACGTGTGATCTTCGTCAATCACTATACTAGTCATATTTCATATATATTTGAAACTCTATTTTACTGATCAAGACATATATGAGTCCACATACATTTGTACCAAGTAGGTACCACAACACATGCTTTGTACATGTCTATGTACAAACTGCAAACAACATAACAAATCTTGGGACCTATGACTAAGAAAATACATCTCAACTGACTTGAGATCCTCCAAATATGAAATAAGAATTATGAAATTTCATATTTACCTTCATCTGTGTAGCCATGGATTTGTATTCCATCATCCTAAAACTATTTTGGCTCTTTTATTGTGCATTTTCCTTAACTAAGGAAAATATTTGTTTGGTGACTTCCACACCACTAATAATGAGAATCATAACAATATTCTTGAATACAATTCTCATTTTCCTTCTGAATATGAGCATCATGCATATCTCCCTTTTTACAATAGTCACACCAACCAGTTACACTGGTTCTTCAAGAGCTAGCAAGACTATCAACTCTCTCTCACCATATAAATGTGAGAATCATAATATGGGTCCTCCATCATGGAGACTTATGCTCATATATATATTAATCTCTTATTTGAAACATGAATCTAAATAAGATAGAATATTATCAGGAGTCTTCACATCTATCAGAATAGAATTAAGCCCTTTATTTTTGTTTACTTCCCAAGAGACATAGGAACCTCCCGAACTTTTCTCTTGCAGGCTCAACCATAGGAATGACTCCACATTCATGTCCTTATTTTCTTGTAAGTAAGGGAATTTTAATTTTCCCTACAATACAAATCATTCTAATGGTTAGAACCATTTCATACTCATGAATTTTATTCACATGAAATACTCTCAATATAATGATAAAGTTTTACATAGGTATGTATAGTTATTGACCAACCGTTTTAACATAACCCATTATAATATTATATATTGATATGCAACCCTATATTAGTCCAAAAATTCATTTTATAAAATAAATATATAGCCCCATGTTCATATCTCATGAGGTAAGCATGAAGCCCTCTATGTAGCCAATCATGTAGTCTTATGTCACAGTTTATGAAGCAATCATGCTGCCCTAAATCTCATGTATTATGGAGGATTTTTTCAGCCTTATATCAGTCCTATATGAGTATATATCAGTCCTACATAAGTCTTATATCATTCCTATACCATATTGAAAAATTTGGACTCATGAGATTGATAACATGCCAATAAAGATAGAGAAAACAATGTGAATGCTAAACACAATTCCGAGACTAGGAATACCGATCTATATGAAATTTATGAAACATAAAAAAAAAAAATTCGATCTGATTTATAACAACAAATAAAAAAATAAGGTACTCATCTTTATTATTTGTGTGGGTTCCCTCTTGATCTCTGCACCGTTGCGAAGATAGGTGGAGTCCTTCTTTATTCACTGCAACTTTAAACACTGCAAAAAGAAAACTTGATACATGCATTAGAAAGTATGTCTTTGCATGGGAATAAGGATCCCATGAAACCAAGAGAGAAAGGTCTTCTTCACTAAAGGAAATATTCCTTTTGATCATCCTCTTCCTTGGATGATTTTCATGAGAAGGTTCACCTCATTCTACGGAGGTGGAGGCATACGTTATTCCTTCTTTTCTTTTCCTTGTATTGCAATCTCGTATGAACTGACCTGCCCTTTTACAATAAAAACATATTAGTTTTGATTTTTCTATATATTTATGAATCTCTTTTCATGGAAAGTGTTATTAGGAGTGAAAGGATTCCTCCCTTTCTTAGTTCTAGCCATGAGATCTATCTTCTCTTCTTTAGTGTGCACCACTTTGTTCAGGATGTTCCCTTCTTCTTGAATGTGATCATGCCAAAGTCTTTCGAAATTGGGATTCTCTTCTGTTCCTTTTATGGTAGCAAGAAAGGTCTCCCATCAGGATGGGAGTCTGTCAGTGGTGGTTTGTAGAAGACCATTCTCATCTTCCATGTATTGAAGTTGGATGTTCCTTTGAGTCTATATTCCAGTCCAATAGATATAGAAGCCACTGCTTCAAGATCTAGGGAGGATTAGAGTGTTTGCACAAAAATAAGCTCTTGCACGCTTTTGCTCTGATACCATGTTAGTGTTTGAGAAAAATATGAAGATACTTGAAGTTTAAAAATTTAATCCACAATAACAGTGCACATAAATCACATCAATAATCCAAAGATATAAATCAAACAATATAATAGAAGATATACCTTGGGAAAACCCTCCACTGATTTAGAGGATGAAAAACCCATTACCCAGCAAATGATCTTAGAGTATGATTGATATGTAGCAGGGAATGATTAGAACAAAATAGCATATTTATTTCACCAAGAGAACAAAAGAGTGGAGATCAAATGGAACATCGTATCACACCTTCCAAGTGCACAGAACTTTAATAACAAGTCAAATTAGGTTTTACAACAAAAATAGATGGTTGCATGCATCTGTAACTTGTTAACCCCTATAAAAATGATCCATATTCAATCATGCGCCCCCCATTGATCTAGTGCCAATATGGAGCTCCATAATTATCTCCCACAAGAAGATATGCACCTTCCATTAATTAACTAACTCTAACTGAGTTGTTAATGGAGTATACTGAGCTGAACTGAATGGAACTACATGCAACTGAATGGAAATGAGTGTAACTGCATACAACTGAGTGTAATTGAATTGAATGGAACTGCATGTAACTAAATGTAACTGAATAGAACTGAATGGAATTGCATGCAACTGAATGTAACTGAACAGAACTGGATGTAACTGAACAGAACTGAATGAAACTGAATAGAACTAAATGAAACTTAATAGTAACTAGTGCTTCTCCATAAGTGTTTATTTCCAAAAAAAACTTGCATTTAAGGAGTTGATTCCTTAACTAACTAGAATTTGTTTACCATAACTAATACTCAACTGATATCTTATCAATTTGAGTTCACTTGATGGCAACATGGGAAATTCAAATTCTCTCTCCATCTATGTGCTTATATTAAATATATTTGCATGGTCCCTATGTGTTTTCATTAATTAATCATACATATCATATCATTTTCGAAGATCGTTTCCAAACCTATGATCATATGTATTTCCCTAGGTCATATAGTCACATGCTAAATTAAATTAGTCCAGGGGTAGTTAATCCCTAAAGAAGACTTGTAGAAACTATTGACCGTGACTAGCCATACATCACATAGTCTATCCACTTTACATAGTAAAGTACACCACCTCAAAACATGAGGATATATGTAGAACTTGATATTACTCACAAGTCTATTGTCTTGGTATTACTCAAAAGACTCAGCTTGATATTAGTCACAAGCTTTACTGACTTCATATTACTAACAAGTCTATTTTATTGATATTACTCACAAGACTGGAGAATGACTCCTAATGATGTAATCTCAATAGAGAGGCCAATGTTGGAGAAAATATTAGGTAACTGAGATCTAATGTGGGTGTAGGAAGGGCATTCTAAGAGAAAGTGATTTTCATCTTCAAAAATCAAAGATTCACAAAGATGGAAAATCCTTTCGACCCACGACGTTTTATAGGTTGTCTAGCACCCAGTTTCACTACGAAGCTCATGAGATTCATTCTAATATTGGTAATATATTTTATTCCTTGAGCTCATTAAGATAGAAAAATAATTTTGATCCATGAGATAAGGGGTATGGTATTCTCATTTTATATATGGAGTTACGTAACTTATGCCTAGCCTTAGTGATAATAAAGAAAATGAAATGTTGCGTATCTTGGGGATAATATAAGGGATTGAAATCACTCTTTTGGTTAAGAGAATCCTACAGGAGTGAAAGAATCCACCTAATGAGCCACTCTCCAGTCCTTTTAATAACTTGGTTTTCCTTTAAAAACAATGTACATCTGTTATACCTAAATCGTGTCACCATCATGTGATAAGACCCTTAACTCCCATGTTTGCCCTTAATCCCAACACTTAGAGTGGAAACTTACTCTGTTTGTCAATTCTACTTGAAAAAACCTAGCACCACGCTTTTCTTGTGGCCAATGAGCGGTACCTTGCTCAGCATCGCTTGTATCCTATTTTCAAGAAATGTTTCCACCGCCTATGGTCTTTGGTCCAAAAGCGGTTCTCATCTAAACCTCTCTGTCATAAGAGAAGAAAAGTGGTACCCTGGGTAAAATGGGAAAAAGAGAAGTTTCTAGAGGCTTCTAGATCATGAGCCTCATGTCCTCCCTTATCCCTATCATTATGGGTTATTTTGAGCTCGAGATCCCCCATGGTAGGATCTTAGAGCCACCTCACCCACCATTCTCTCAACTATTCCTATCCATTGAGCCTTATAAATACAAGCTCATGTCCATAGTTGAGGGAGAGAACTATAGAGGTACTTTTATGCTGTTGGATTGACAACTTGGCCCAAGCCATTGGAGAGCATAGTTTACTTTTGGTTTCAAGCTCGTTAAAAAATAAAACCACTCCTTAAGCATAGTTTACCTTTTGGTTTCAAGATTGCATAAAAATGAAACCATGTGGTGAGCATACTTCTTTTTTTGTGTCAAGCTCATTAAAAAATGAAACAGATGCCTTTGATCAAAGTTCCCATTCTATGTCAAGCTCATTAAAAAATGAAATGGATCTCCTCAGGCATAGTTTACCTTTTGGTTTCAAGCTTGCATAAAAATGAAATAATTCTTGAGCATAGTTCATTTTATATTTCAAGCTCATTAAAAAATGAAGTAGGTTTCCTTAAGCATAGTTTACCTTTTCATTTCAAGCTTGCATAAAAATGAAACCATGTTCCAAGCATAGTTACCTTCTAGTTCAAGCTTGTGTAAAAATGAAACAGATTCCCTTCCCTTGATTCGAGTCTTCCCTTTAGTGTTAGAACTCGAACCTTCTTTTCACCTGCCTGATTCTCATTCTTCCTACCCCCCTAGTGAACATTTTCACATTAGTAACCAGGTTTTTCGGTTGGGTATGGAAGAAGAATCATCAAATGAAACAAATCTTGGGGGCATGTCGAGCCACTAGCAACCATGCTAGATGTAAGCTTCACTAGGAATCATGCTGGGGGCAAGCTTCCAACCTTTGTATATCATGTTAATGGGATTTTTTCAAGCATAGTTTACCCATTGGTTTCGAGCTTGCGTAAAAATGAAACCAATCCTTGAGCATTCTTTTAAGTGATCTTCGAGCTCATTAAAAACAGTAAGATGGTGTTGAGCTTACTTTTCATTTTTCGTGCTCTGGTTAAAACATGAAATTTGGTTTGAGATTAGGTTATTACTTTTTCATGCTCTGGATTCAAACATGAAAAATTTTAATGGAGTCTCCTTTAAACTATTTTCGGACTCCCTAAATATGAAAATATTGTCAAGTACTTGTCTTCTTCATACTTGTAAAATTATTTGAAGAGTCGTCTCTCCGATGGTAGGTTATCTCTTTTTTGGTTCATATAGACTATTTACAAAAAAGGAACACTCCAGGCAATCATGACTGGAAGAGTTCTCTAAGGTATTATTTTATACTTTTTTGGGCCTTATGGACTAAATCATATGAAAAAGGACCCTTTGGAGTCTTCTTCCATGGTCGTTCAGACTCTCTAAACATGAACGATACCAAGTGTTCTTTCATTGGACTCGTTAAATTAAAAATTGAGAGACCCTCTTTTGGGAATGAACCCCTCCTCTCTCAGTTTCGTAAAACATATGAGTTTGGACTTGTCTCCAGATGAGCTATACCGAGTGTTTGTTACCCTCTTTGAACTCATAAAACTAAAAAGAGGCACTCATTGATCATGATGGGGAAAATGGGAAGGGAATCATTTTGCAAATAAATGGTAGTAGTTTGTCGTTATATTTGAACATGGAACTTGTTTGCATATCGTTCAGTCAATTGGGAATTCAGCTGATCTTTGTGACAAGCCACTTTCATGAGTCATGCCACTCCTTTGAGTCTGTCAAAAGAATGCATTGTTCACTATCACACTATGTGTTTTTCTAGTTTAGTCATGCTGCCAAGTCTTTTGTCGTGACGCCCGATGTTCAAAGGGAAGTTGAAGAAGTTTACCTTTGTAGTCAAAATAGTCTCTGTGTCAGTACTTTTGAGTCAGTCTTATGGTTGCATCATTCACATCATTCAAGAACTATTTTCTGAGTTTCATGTCGTCGATGTGGGACTCATCATGGCCCTCCTTCAACGAGACTATTCCCGTTAATGTCAGCTCATCATCCGGGAAATAGTCTTAGAAATAAAATTTAGTACCTTGAGATCTATATGCTTCAATTATAGGTTCTCTCGCTCTCAATATAGGTTCACATCATTGACCTTTGATCGATAGAACTGACTGGGTGTTCGACATCAAAACATCTATTCACGCTCAGTAGATTGTACTAGGGTACCTTGGGAATCATTGACATCAATGGTGATCTCCCTCGCACTTGTTAACGGTTCACATCATTGGCCAGTAATCAAGTGGATTCTATCATGTTCAAATTCAGATCATTGTAATCACATGGATAGAATCATACTTTGTGGAAGACGAGATGAAGACCCTGGGTATTTTTTTAGCACTCATTGCTTTCCCCAAGTTGCAATGAAGTTTTGTATATATAGCATGGATCCACATTTGTATGGTCGTGGCTATGCTCAAATTTGCATCTGTATGACATAGATCTACGTTGTATGTCCGGTAGCTATGTCCAAGTTTGAGTCCTCTATAACATGCATCTACACTGTATTCTAGTAGCCATGCTTGTTTATTCCTCTCATGGATCTGCCTTGTATTGGTCTGGAGCCATGAGTTGGTTACATTTTTCTATGAGTCAAAAGTATTGATGTACTACAGATGCCTACTGGACGACATTCTCTGACTGAGCTGACATTTTCACCTTGAAGTGACAACTTGTTCTCTCAAATCTCTCGCTTATCGTATCCTTCTAAGTCTCATGCTTTGGGGGGCATTTTGTTATACCTAAATCCTATCACCATCATGTGATAAGACCGTTAACTGCCATTTTTTTCCTTAATCCCAACACTTAAAGTGGAACCTTTCTCTGTTTGTCATTTCTACTTGAAAAAACCTAGCACTGCACTTTCCTTATGGCCAATGAGTGGTACCTTGCTCAGCATCGCCTGTATCCTGTTTTCAAGAAGCGGTGCCACCGCCTATGGTCTTTGGTCCAAAAGAAATTCTCATCTAAACCTCTCTGTCATAAGAGAAGAAAAGAAGTACCCTAGGTAAAATGGGAAAAAGAGAATTTTCTCGAGGCTTCTAGATCATGAGCCTCGTGTTCTCCCTTATCCCTATCATTATGGGTTAGTTTGAGCTCGAGATCCCCCATGGTAGGATCTTAGAGCCACATCACCCACCATTCTCTCAACTATTCCTATCCATTGATCCTTATAAATACAAGCTCATATCCATAGTTGAGGGAGAGAACTCTAGAGGTATTGTTATATTGTTGGATTGACCACTTGGCCCAAGCCATTGGAGAGCATAGAGAGCAAAGTTGGAGCTTATGGGGATGAATTGTTTGTCTTGTGGAGATGCTTGTCGACACTAAGGCTTCATTGGTTGTAAACTTCTACATGCATCATAATGCAAAGCTGATTTCCGTTCCACATCACTGTTGTTTTGATATCGCATGCACATGTTGTTAGATTCCTTAGTCACTAACATGGATAAGTAGATGGTTTTCTGGTAGCTTTGATGTGTTTGCATGTTTGATCTATTTGTAGGTACACAGGTTCACTATCGAAGAAACATTCCAGGTGTCTGCGACATCCAGGGAAGGTCTTCATCCTTTGTCATTCACTCATTTGTTCTGGATCTGAACCATTCAGACCAGAGGAATAGTTTCTGTCCGCAGAAGGTCAAATATTCCTGGTTACAACATCTCAAAATGGAAGCCAATGAATGTCTCACACTTGAATGGTTCATCAATCCAATATTCAGTCCTACTAAGGTTCGAAACTTGATTAACCCATTAGACATGCTTGTGAGTTGTAGCATCGAGTTCATATTTATAATGACAACTCTTCTAATTGGAAATGTGGTCTCCTCATTCAAAAACCCTAAGGTTTACCAATTCACCTTATACCTAAAAACATTGTGATTATCAAACATTTATTTGAATATATTTAAAACATTTTTTTTATTAAAAAAATCAATTTGGGAATTTAATTGCAAAAGTTAATCACAACTTTGAACGAAAATTATGACCATCCCAAGAAGAAATTGAAACAAAAGTGTTGTTTTGGAAAGGAAATTGCTGATATTGAGCAACATATTTAGTATCTCCTAGGTTAGCCCTCATCTAGAATCCTCAATGGTGAAGATACTCTTATTTTGGCAGATTTGAAATCTCGGAAGGATTACTTGTTGGAACACGAGGCTTTGACTTTGAGACTAAATAGTTGGGTTGTTTGGAAAAAGAATGGGGATGCCAATACAATGTTTTTCCATAGCTTTGCAAATGCTAGACACAACCACAACTCTATTTGGCATTTAAAGGATGAGCATGGGCAGTGGTACCACTCTTAATTTTTGCTGAAGGCTAAAGCTATCATTCACTTTTCTAACCTATATAAAAGAGTGCAAATGTTAGGATTACTCATCAACTTAATGTCATTAAACATTTTCCTACTTTCTTCTGGGTTGAAGAAGTGGTTGATATTGGTCGTGTGGTTTTCTTAGATTAAAGTGGAATCTATCCTTAAATATTTGCTAAAGGGGAAAAAGTCTCGGACTTGACAGTTGGAAAATTGAACTTTTCTTGACTTTCTTTGATATTATGGGTAATAATTTGTTGGATTCTGTTGAATTGTCTCATACTGAGGGTTTTGTTTTGAATGCCCTAAAATCGACCTTTCTCACACTCATCCCCAAATGTGATAAGATGGAATTCGTTTTTTATTTCCGCCTTATTTCTTTATGAAATCTGGCATATAAGGTCATTACTAAGGTTATTGCTAACAAACTGAAACCTAAACTAGAAGATGTTCTTTCTAAGGAACAATTTGGATTTCTCGGTAATAGACATATTTTGGAGGTAGTTGGGATTACTCAGGAATGCTTACACTCAATCAAGTTGAAGAAGATAGATGCCTTAATTCTCAATATGGATCTCATTAATTCTTATGAGAGAGTTAATTGGGTATATCTGAGATTAATAATTCTCTTATATATTGGGTTCTGTGTTGAGAGCACAAATTGGATTATGGATTGTGCTACTTCGACTTGCTTCATTGTTCTTGTGAATGGATCTCCTATGGACTTATTTTCTTCCTCTTGAAGGTTGTGATACAGATTCCCCTTATCTCCTTTTCTTTTCCTTCTTGTTATTGAAGGCCTAAGTCTCATGATTAATGTTTATATAGATGAAGGCTCTCTACATGGAATCATGTTTTCCTCTTCGACCTCAATTTCTCACCTCCTGTTCATTTATGATGCGATTATTGTTTGTTGTGGTTTTGTTATTGAATGGGAATGCTTTGCGAACATTCTCAAAAACAAATTCTCTTATTTTGGTATGATGATTAACCCTTTGAAATTGGGTTTCCTTCATGCTAGTACGAAGGATGAGGTGGTTTCTCATATTCAAACCTTTATGCCTTATAAACTTGAAGACTTGGATGGTGGCTTTAAACACCTTGGGTTTTAGCTAAATCCTAATAATTATCATATCAATGATTGGCAATGGCTGGTCAAAAATGTATCTGCCACTGGTCTTATCTTATCCTATTATTGGGGGTCCAAATTATACTCATTCAATCTGTTCTATCGAGAATTTCAGTCTATTGGTTTTCTCTGGTTAGCATCCCTACTTCGATCTTGAAGGCGATCAGACAATATATTTTTAATTTCCTTTGGAGCGTTGCAAATTCCGATAACCAATTTCATCTCATAAAATGGGAGAATATTGCTAACCTTTTAGATTTGGTGGCTAGATCATTTAGAATCTTTACCGATTTAGTATGGCACTTCGCTTGAAAATCCTGTGGTTGGCTCTTTTTTGTAATGGGTTATGGACACAGGTTATTAAAGCTAAGTATCTCTTAAACTTATCTTTCATTCAGTGGCTGAGAGATTCTGAGAAGTATGTGCAGGGTTCTTCTCTCTTTTGGAATGGTTTTATGCAGGTTTTTTCAAGGTTCAACAAAGCTTTATTTTGGAAAGTGGGTAATGGTTTTTCTATCAAGTTAGGCAAGGATCCGATTGTTGGACTTGAAGATGCATCATATTCATCTTCATATCTGATTTCTTATTTAAATGATCTAGGATTCTCTATGCTTAGTGAGATTCCTAACTAGGGTGATATTGCAAGCCCGGACACTTATTGGCTTGTGGCTACTGATTTACAGTTGCAAAGGTTGTGGCGTTTGGAATGGGACCGATACATTTCTTATCTGAATCGGGCTTTTATCAGATTGGTGGAAAGAGAGGATTATGTGGTGTGGTCTTTTAATAAGAAGATTGGTGTTGCATCATCTAAGGAATCTTATACTTTCATTGTTCAATCCTTTGAGACTTCGAAAGTTGATTGGTGGAATCCTAAATTATGGAAATGGAAAATCCCCATGAAATTTAAATGTTTCTTTTGGTTATGCTGCAAAAATAACCTCTTTACATGGGATAACATGGCTAAATGTGGTTAATGCGGCCCCAACATATGTATTCTATGTTGTATGGAGGTGGAATCTATTGATCATATCTTCGCAAATTACATATTCAATAAGGAGCTTTGTGAAGCTATTTCAGCTTCTTTGAATCTTCCATTTCGTTAGGAAGGCCTTTGTCTGGTTACTAATATGACAGACTCGTTTGGAATTGTTTTGGAATTTCTCTATCTTCCAATTTTCTATTGTTGGGTTCTTGGGAGGACCAAGAACTTGCTTATTTTTTAAGACAAGCGACTTTCGATCCAATATTGTGCAACATCCATCTTGGGTTGGCTTAAGGACTTCCCGTTGCCTATTGATTCTACTCCTTGTTCAAACATTGGCTCTCCACCAGCTCTTACTTATCCAGCTAGCTTTTTTTATGGGGCTGCTAATCTTGGAGAGTGTGGGACTGATATGGACTTATATATTAGTGAAGCTCATCATGTTCTGTTGAAGATGGGGTGGGGGACTAGCTCAAACACAAGAGCTGAACTCTTAGCTCTTTGGGGGCTACTTTTTATTACTTCCTCCTTTGGTCTGCCCAAAGTGTCTATTCATGGGGACTCAAATGCGATTGTTCAGTGGGCCAACAATTTGACTTGAATGTTGGTTATGGATTTGGAGCATTGGTGCTCCTGCATCACCATATTACATTAGTAGTCCTTGATCTCTTTCCAAATCAACCATATTTACTGTGAGCACAATATGGTTGTTGATAATCTTTTTAAAGTGGTGGTTTCACTTCCTGCTCGTATTCTTTTTTTAGGAATTTGTGGAGGGGGTGAAATTTTTTTGAGGATCTTTGGAAGCCTTGTTGCTATAAGCTTTGTGTTTTTATTTTCTTCTCTTTATATGTAGATATTTTGGATACTTTTTAGCAAAGAGGATCTTTGATCAAGTGAGAACATGTGATGCACTATGCCTTTAGAGATACTTTTTAGCAAAGAGGATCTATTTTTGCATTATGCCCATAGACATGTAGTGCCATAGACTCTTTTTGTATTTAAATTTTTGGCTCTCTGTTAGCTTATGTAATAGGCCTCTACTTGCAGCTCATGTGATGCACCGAGTGGTTATTTAAATTTTATTAAATAATTAAAAAATAATAAAAAGGATGTTGTTTAAAAACCTAACACATTTGCTTTTTGTCTAGTCATTTTTTGGCAACTCAAAGAAGAAGGTATAGTTTTTAATGATATGAAGCTTTGATCGACTTTTCGAGCATATGGATCTGTATGTTGTTTAAAAACCTAATACTTTTGCATTTTTATGATGGAAATTCCGCAACTTTGAGAAGACAAAGTTTTAATTGATCTGAAGCATTAATCGTACGGGTCAGTAAAAATGGGCATAGTTTCATAGAGAAACTCTGCCACCAAACCCTTGAAAGCTTCCGCCTTAAATTTGGGTGGATTCATAGAAAAACTCTGCCGAAAAAAGCCACCGGGAAAGATGAAAAGTATTATGGTTTTAGATAACGGTTGACTGAGAAAGAAAAAGGTAGATACTACTGTTCAATCTAAAGCACGAGACAGAATGTTAGGTGGCTTTCGTCGCCTACCAGATTCATAAATGCGCTGCGTGCACTGCCATGAAGATGGTTGGAATGGTTGTTAAGAATGGCTGGTGTATAGTTTCATTGAACTGTAAATAGCGATAATGGCGGTGGTAACTGGTTGGATTAAAGCTCATTCGCTATTCGCCAAAAAAAAACCCCACGAGGCGACTGGTCTGAAGATTTTATTCACACATACTATACAGACATGAACAGTAAGTGTGACAAAACCCTCATGTTCTACAAGAGGAGTTGAGCTTTGCTGTTGTTGTTATTGATTTCTGAAGTAGGATTAGGGTTGCAGAGACTGTTGTTGTTATTGATTTCTGAAGTAGGATTAGGGTTGCAGAGACTGCTGTTGTTATTGATTTCTAAAGTAGGATTAGGGTTGCAGAGACTGTTGTTGTTATTGATATCTGAAGTAGAATTAGGGTTGCAGAAACTAGGGATGATGGGGCATCTGCTGCTTCTAACATTGGGATTGTGGGCGCTGGCCATACGCCCTTGGCTGATGGACATGGCTTCTCAAATGATCGAAGTTGTATGGATGACCGCTCACGGTTTTGTTCGTCGTCGTCGTCGTTCTTCCAGATGAGAATATTTCAGCCCTTCTCTTATATGCTCAACATCAAAGACTATTTCTGTAATTCTCATCATGGGAACAGCCTGCAAGGCATACTTTGTTACAGAGAGGATTTCATTTTGATTCATAAAATTACAATAGCTAACAGTTTACAGTTGGCCAATGGCGGCTTCAAATCCAAATATTTGTGGAACTCTTTTACTTTGGATTTGAAGGTTTTTTCAATTATAACCTGGTATAACCTACCCAGAACTTCTTAATTATATGAAATCAGAGTAATTTGTTTCTTGAGTTTTTTTGTGTGGCTTATCCTGAATCGAGTAGATCTCTACGTTTTTTCAATCTCAGAAAAGAAATTCAAAGTGTCTATGGAATAACCAGGCTGACAATTTGTGAATTTGATTGTATTTTGGTAGGATGGTTACTGTTGATCGTGCATGACTTAAGCGCAAACTTCATACATACAACACACAAATGAATAGTATTTCCTCCTTTCTAATTGTGCACATTTATAAATCACCATATATGCGTTGAATATCTATGGTTCAGCATCTAATATATAAAGAAAATGTGTTTTGAGAGCATGATTTTGGATGTGTATTTGTTTGAATTTGGGTAAGATGTTGAGTATTGATAGGGCTAACTTAACACACATGAGAGATTTCCTCCATAGGGGTTCATAAATGGGGCTATATAATTACTCAAAAGTTGAATAATATATTGTTTAGAAATAAGGAGGTGAGAGGGGTATATATGAATCGAAGGGAGTGGGGAAGGGAAGGGGTGTTTTAATTTATATATGTGCGTGGATGTATGAAAATCTAAGTCAACATTAATGTTACTTTAGTAACAATTGTAAGGGATAATATATGTGAAAAGTGAATAATATATTGACTAGCATATTTGTGGTAGAAATAAAAAAGGTATAAAAATTTTGATGAAAAGAAGGATCTTTAAGAAATCTAGTGAAAAGAGGGGTATTTTAATTGGAATGGTGTATTGGTAGAGGCTCTAATAAATATGTTTGAGTAAGAGATGAAATGAACTAGGGATATTATTTATTATCTCATGAATGAATGTCTAATGCCATAAGTGTGCTCGCTAAATCCTATATAATTCCATGTTTACCTTTAGTGCATGATGCATATTTCAAGCATGCTTATATTGAAAAGTTATCACTTATATTTAGAATGCTTCGAATGAACATACCCTTTAGTGTGAAAAGGTATAGTTAGAGTTAGAGTGTGTCTTCAATCATTGTGTAACATCCAAACAGTATTTCATTTTGATCATTCATATGCATGCCATTTAGAAAAAAGTGTCATCCTCGGCCTAATAGAGTAATCATTCAAGTGATCAATGTCAAAACTAAAGTACTACCTCAACCTGCAAGTCTTTGTGACAAAAAAATCTTTGACAACAAGGACATAATTTTTAGCATGTGTCGATTCACAATAGCTTTAATGTAGCTACATGAAAGCATTTTTTTGTTTCCACGGGTTATTTAAGTAGTTGAATTGTAATTATGATAATAACATGCCATTTTTCTATAAAAATTTAATCATCCCCCATACTTTAGGGATAAGAGCCATGTGTCATTTAAGTTGATAAACTGCTAAATTGTTACATTTGTGATCCTTATTTTATTTTTCTTACTTTTATGTGTGTTTACTTATGTCATTGCAACCCACATTAACTAATCCACATATATTAGTAACACTAGTAATTTATGGTATTCGATTGTTTATGTGTTTAACTAGCTCATATAGTTGTAGCCCATACTAGCACCTCTATTCAAATTATGCTAAAGACGTGTTACATTATTGAAGTGGTGTTGCTCCTATGTCACATCCCTTGCCTCATTTTTGTTATACTTTGGTATTCCCTTTCTATTTTATTCCCTATGATTATTTCCAACTCTATTCACAAAGTACTAGCTTACAATAGAATAACTAATGACAAAGTTTACACCAATGATGCACAAAATAACTCACAACATTTAGATTCCGAAAAAATATCACAAAAATATTCCTCTTCTTCGATGTTTTCTAAATGTTCACTCTTTAACAGTGGCACCAAATGAACCCATCAGCTACTACATTTACATAGAAGTTGAGGGAAATTTTATCTAGGAGTTCTAGTGGCCGAGTCTTTCTCACATATATCACAATGAAATATGATCATTGAGCCACCCCAAGCAACAAATGATGCCTAATTACATTCAAATGAAAATTTGCATCTAAGTTTTACTGGTTCACCATGTGATCAAGTGTCTCTACCATCTCCAACACTTTGTGGAAATATTGATAAATATTGACCCACAACCTATTTATAATATGGTACATAAAGTCATTATTGTCACACAAAATTTTATGATGCATAAAAAATACCTAATTGAACCTTCACACTATTACTACGTTGAAACCAGCATTGCCACTTCATCCACTCTCATTGCCCCTCATAAGCTCTATCCAAACAAGCACCTCCTAGGAACATGATTATTCATTGTAACCATAATCATTAGAAATGCATGCATGATTGTAGGTTGGTGACTATCAAAACTGTTGGCAAATTTGGGTTATAGTTGTCATTGATGTCAAAGGTGTTCATGAATGACAAAGGAATAACCAGTGGATATGATGGCACGACAAACTTAGTAAAAGACATAAGGAATATGATGGCATAGTTGAGAATGTGGCATGACACATATGATGACATGGAGTATGATGGTGTCCTAATGATGATGAAAGACTAAGGTAGTGATGGAAAAGTTGTTTATGAAGTACAAAGCATACGCAAAATATACAATGGCAGAGTTAATGCAGCGTAAGTCAAAGTAAAGACAAAATGGCATGATGATGAGGTGGCATAGATGAAGGTAGTAAAGACAAAATGGAACGATGATGAGGTGGCATAGTTATCTGCATGAGATCTGATGAATGAGGATCATTTTTTGTATAATCTGCAAAGACAGAATGCATATCTGCATTAGTCCTAGAATGGACAGTCAATGAGCGACCCACACTAGATTTGACGATGAAGATCAAGTTTACATAAATTAGGTAGAAGGTTAAAGATTTTGAAAAATATCAAGATCGAACAGTAGGCATTGATCCCGCACCAAATCCAACGGACAGTAAGCATCCCATAAAAGATAGGAGGAAAAGATAAAGTTTCACAAAAGATCAAGATCGGATGGTCAGGAATAAATCTGCAAGGAAATCAACAGTCCAAGAAAATGCGGAAACAAAGTTGTGGAAAGGAAATTGCGAAAGTCCAAAATTGGAGAGTGTGATTTCGCATCTCGAATCTGCAATGCGGAAAGAAAATTGCAGAGCTAACATTCAATATTTTATGAACCCACATCCCACATCCCGCAATCTAGAAAGATCAGATGGCTGAGATTAGTTCCACAAAAGATTGATGGTGTGGAAGAAAGATTGTGGAAAGCCAAAGGCAGAAAGTCAAGATACGGTTTTGGGAATTCCCGCATTCCACAATCTAGAAAGATCATATGACTGAGATTAGTTTCGCAAAAGATCGATGGTGCAAAAGAAATATTGTGGAAATCCAAAGGCAAAAAGTCAAGATACAGTTTTGGGAGATGTTACATCCCGCATCCCTCAATATGGAGATCAACAGTCAGGAAAACGCCCAACGAAGATCAACGGTGGGGAATCGTTGATGAAGAATCTTGGTGCGGAAAGACAATTTTAAGGCGGAAATCTATGTGCTAGATCGACGGACCGGAGAGACTCAAAATTAGATCAATGGCTAGATTGATTATAGAGAAGGAGATTATGGAAGCACCAGAAAATGTTAAGCTCAGCTATGGAAATGAATTCTGAGGTGCATACATAAATGGTAAAGAAGAATGTCGAACATGAAACTCATAGATGGAAGGTGAAGAATGTGTTGTGTGAAAGAAACATGTACACATGAGCCTGCGATGAAGATAGCTCACAGAGGAAGAAAAGAATCCCACGGGCGTGAGAAAAAGAGAAGCCCGAAGGTCGAAAGATAGAGTATTCCTACTGATCGAGGAGAGGAATTCCACAAGCATTGGTTTGACGAATCCTATGATCAAAGAAGAAGGGAGCTCGCAGATTAGAAGTGATCAAGAAGTTTTAATTAATTATTTAATTAAAAATCATTAGTCACAGATTGTTGAAAATGTGTGACAATCAAATTTGAAAGGGCATGATTGTGAAAGGGTATCCTTCCTTAATAAAGAGATGCGTCCGTAGGAAACATAAATATACTTATAACCAGAAGTATGAGTGAGAGAAACATTTGTGTCATCTAGATCGATGTAGCCATAGCATAAGAGTGAGACCACTGGATGTGCCACAGAGGATAGAGGAAAAAAGAAACCTAACATCTTACAAAAAACATATTAGGGAGGAAGGGTGGCTCTAGGGCAGGAAACAGACCTACAAGGGTTTGTTACCTCCTTTCAGTAGCAGCTGATAAACTAGGGGATCGTAGACTCCTTCCAATTGACATTGGTAAATAGGGTGTCGTAGAATCCTTTCAGTAGCAGCTGATAAACTAGGGCGTCATAGCCTCTTTCCAATTGGCTTCATCAAATAGGGTGTTATAGCATCCCTTCAGTCGAAGCTGATAAACCAGGGGTCGTAGGCTCCTTCCAATTTCTATTGGTAAAAAATATGTAATACCATCCTTGTCTGTAGCAGGAGGAAAAACTATTTATAAATAACAATTTTGCAGTAATAGGACGTATTGGTGGCTTACCCTATTGGGCTTCCACCTTAAAATTGTGTTTCGTGTATTCTTGTTGTTATATGTTTCTAATGATAGATTTAAAAGTGGTTAAAATAGTAAAAAGATAACAATACTGATTCACCCGCCTCCCTCTCAGTATTGACTAATAAACCAACAATTGGTATCAGAGGAGGTTCCTTCAGAACAATTTAACCACTGGAAAGAAGATCCCGTTATAACCTATGGATAAACAAGAAGAGATTTACACAGCAAATGGATCTCCATTACTTGGAAAAGAAGAATACATATTTTGGAATACAAGAATGAAAATTTATCTGAAGGCATTGGGACATGATGTATGGAATCATAGTGATCACTGATTACTTCCCACCAAAGAGGATAAAGACTCCAACTCAAAAGAAATCCAAGAAAAGTAACTCAATGGAAATGGATTCAATCCTTGATAGATTACCTGTTGATGTCAAAGAGAATATAGGTGAATGTAACTCTGCACAGGAACTTTGGGACAAGATAAAAGACCTCTACTCAATTGAGCAAAGAGCAGAAGAAAAAATTGCTTTTCTTGAGGATGTTAATGAAGATGAAGAAAAATTATTTATAGTGACAACAAACTTAGATGAGGAATCAGAAGTGGACATAAAAGCCCAATACATGGTTGTTGTAGATGAAATTGAAAAGTGTAGGAAAAAGAAAAAATTCTTGAAAGGAAAATTGTCAAAATACTAAGAAGAGAAAAATTCAAAAGAAGAGGAAGTCAAAATCTCCAAGAATAGCTACGTAATTCATGACAACAAGTGTTGGCCAGTATGAAAGAGGTCAAGATATTAAAACAAGAAGTTGTTGAATTCAAGGAAGAAGTGAAAAAGCTAAAAGATCAGCTGACTATTAGTGATAAGTTCAAGGAAAGTACTGAAGCTCTTAATAAAGTCCTCAGCTTACAAAGATTCTTCGGGGATAAAATAGATCTTGAATATAATCATACATGATCAAGCTCCATCATTTATGAAAATGTTGAAAATGTTAAATGTCAACATGATGCCTCCAAACATACACCCAGGAAACAGAAGAATAACAAGGAAATGAAGTCCAGCTATCATAATTCTGCTCATCCTGCTAAGATGAAAAATTTCAGAAGACATGCAAAAGAAAAGAGTCATTACAAGTAGAAAAACCAGAGATTATCCAAACATACATTATATGGGTATTGTCATTGTTCTCACAAGTTTGGTCACAATTCTGATGATTGTAGAATCAAGGAAGAAGATGAAGGACTGATAAGGAAAGAAGACACCAACATCTCTAATAGCAAAATACATATTTAATGTTTCATATGTCACAATTTTGGACACTTTGCAAGACATTGTAAGAATAGTACATGCATACCTTCCAAAGAAACTCATAAGAAGGTATGGAAGATGAAAATTAAGAAACAAAGAAATGAGAAACTAGTAAGCAGAATACCTCATGGAAAGATGTGGAGAATAAAGGAAAAAATTCCAAAGATGTAGAAGAAATAAAGATTTCAAACATCAGTGAAGTCTCCAAAGATAATGATGAGCATAATAGAGGCATAAATAAGGATGACATCCTTGATGAGGAAAAGAAAGATGGAGATATAAAAGAATACACCGATAAATATGAAGGTGATGAAGAAGGATACAGTGATGACTATGGGATCCTTTTTTAAAAAGGTGTCTCGTGATTTAAAGAAAACCCTGAAAATAACATTAGAATCTATCTTATACTCAAAAGGAGTTAAAGTCAAAAAATTCCAATTGGTATCTAAGAAAAAAATTCAATTGGTATCTAATGTTGAAGTATATTGCAATATATCTTCTTCAAAGATGATGGGTGATCAATGGTTGGTGTATGGATGCCACAAAAAGTGTGAAAATATGATCTCTTCAAAAAATATGTCTTTTGGAAATGCATGCCAGTTGGTGTCCTTGGGAAAATAATTTTGTTTGATGGCATGGGTCTGTTCATTGATGTATTGTCTATATTTTCATGGCTTCAGTCCTCCATATGGTGTCCACACATAGGAAATCTACACTTGCCAAGTCAGTAAAAAGTCATATTAAAACTTGAAAAAATTGTGTATAAAAAGGGGTATGTTGCACAGAGGTGAAATATGTTTGTGCAGTGTTGAGAAATATGCCTGCACAATCTATGAAAAGTAATGCACACATATATGGTGAAAGCATGATGTGGTGGATAGGATAATTGTGTGACTTATATATAAACAAACAATTTGGTTATAAACAGAGTTATATATATATATATATATATACACACACACACACACACACACACACACAACAACAACTTATAAACAAACAATTTGGTTTTAAACAGAAGTAAAAATAGAGTTTCTATTGTTATTTAATCAAAGGATTAATAAATGATAAAGTGTTATCAAATAAGACAGAGAAGTGTTATTTAAATGAACGGGTGAGTTTTATAGAAGTTTATAAGCATGTGATTTTGTCATAAAAAGGGTATGATTGTTAATGAAGGAATGTGGCTGTTAAGACATGGTTGATGAAAGGGTGTGTTGGTTCAAATCATTGAAGAGATATATATAATCAGTAGATCGAGGAATTTGAGGGTGTCTCTTCTATGAATAATAAGGATCTAAAGAACAAGATGTGTGTCTCTATATGTCTCTGTGTGATATGATAAGAGAGAAAAAGGCGTCTCTATGATCCGTTTCAGCAGAGTATGTTTGTCAGTGAAGATCTGAAGTATGAAGATTGTGTCTACTGCTTTTTATATGAAAATCTAAATGCACAGGCTTAAGCAATTCTGGTAAAAGAGGAATCCAGTTAAGTTACAAAAAGAATAAACCATTAGATATGGCAGAAGGAACAAAGTTTTCTTTTTAAAGAGGAAACATGTATCCAAGAAAAGAAAATGGATAAGTCTTGGAAAAATGATGAGTGTAGACTCTATTACAAAAAAGTTGACAAAGGAGAAGACGTACAGTGACAGGGGGAGTCCATGGATCTATCGGTTAAGCTATCATTCAAGAACGGGAAATGTTAAGACAAGTAATAATACATTGGTTAAATAACCAAGTTCATTTTAAAGGGGAAATATGATGACAGGAGGATTTGTCAAAAACAGAGACAGGAAATCCTATATCAAAATGGGTATAGAATTGGAATACCAGGTTATCCTTTGTCATTGTTGTCAAAGGGGGAGAATGTTTAGAGGTTGCCATCAACACCAAAGGGGGAGATTGTTGGAAAATTTGTGTTATAGTTGTCATTGATGTCAAAGGCATTCACAAATGACAAAGGAATAACCAATGGATATGATGGCAGGAAAAACTCAATAAAACAAATAAGGAATATGATGGCATAGTTGAGAATGTGGCATGACACATATGATGAAATGGAGTATGATGGTGTCCTAATGATGATGAAATACTAAGGTAGTGATGGAAAAGTTGTTTATGAAGTACAAAGCGTAAGCAAAAGATACTATGGTAGAGTTAATGTAGCATAAGTCAAAGTAAAGACAAAATGGCACGATGACGAGGTGGCATAGATAAAGGTAGTAAAGAAAAAATGGCACGATGATGGGGTGGAATAGTTATCAGCATGAGATTCGATGAATGAGAATTAGTTTTTGTATAATCTACAAAGACAAAATGCATATCCACATTAGTCCTAGAATGGATGGTCAGGGAGCGACCCACACTATTTCTAATAGTGAAGGTCAAGTTTACATAAATTAGGCGGGAAGGATAAATATTCCGAAGAAGATCAATATTGGATGGTAGGAATTGATCCTGCACTAGATACGATGGTTAGTAAGCATCCTACAAAACATAGGGAAAAAATCCAAAGCTCTGCAAAAGATCAAGATCAGACAGTCAGGGATAAATCCGCAAGGAAATCAATGGTCTAGGAAAATGCGGAAACATGGTTGTGGAAAGGAAATTGCGGAAGTCCAAAATCGAAAAGTGTGATTCTGCATCCCACAATCCACAATACTGAAACAAAATGCTAAAAGGAAATTGCAGAAGTAACGTTCAAGATTTTATGAACCCACATCCTACATCCCGCAATCTAGAAAGATCGGACAGCTGATATTAGTTCCACAAAAGATCGACGATGCGAAAGAAATATCATGGAAAGACAAATATGGAAAGTCAAGATACGGTTTTGGGAAATCCCATACCACATCCCGCAATCTGGAAAGATCAGACAGCAGAGATTAGTTCCGCAAAAGATCAACACTGCAGAAGAAATATTGTAGAAAGCCAAAGGTGGAAAGTCAAGATACGATTTTGGGAAATGTTACATCCCACATTCCGCATCCCGCAATATGGAGATCGACGATTAGGAAAACACTCGACGAAGATCAACGGTGGTGAATCGTTGATGAAGAATATTGGTATGGAAAGGAGATTTTAAGGTAGAAATCTATGTGCTAGATCGACGAACTGGAGAGACTCAAAATTAGATCAACAACCTGGATTGATTTTGGAGTAGGAAATTACGGAAGCACCATAAAACGTTAAGCTAAGCTGCAGAAATGGATTCTGAGGTGGGTACATAAATGGTAAAGAAGAATTTCCAACATGAAACACATAGATGGAAGGTGAAGAACGTGATGTGTGAGAAAAATGTGTATAGATGAGCCTGCAATGAAGATAGGTTGCAGAGGAAGAAAAGAATCCCACAGGCGTGAGAAAAAGAGAAGCTCGAAGGCCAGAATATAGAGTATTCCTGATGATGGGGGAGAGGAAGTCCACGGGAATTGGTTTGATGAATCCTACAGTCAGAGAAGAAGGAATCTCGTAGATCAGAAGTGATCAAGAAGTTTTTAATTAATTATTTAATTAAAAATCGTTAGTCACAAATTGTTGAAAAGGTGTGACAATCAGATTTGAAAACGACATGATTGTGAAAGGTTGTGTTTCTTGAATAAAGAGATGCGTTCATAGGAAACATAAATATACTTATATGCAGAAGTATGAGTGAGAGAAGCATCCGTGTCATCTAGATAGATGTAGCCATAACATAAGACAAGACTAGTGGATGTGACAGAGAATGGAGGGAAAAGGAAATCTAACATATTACAGAAAACATATTAGGGAGGCAGGGTGGCGCTAGGGTAGGAAACAGGCTTGCAGGGGGTTGTTTCCTCCTTTCAGTAGCAGATGATAATGTAGGGGGTCGTAGCCTCCTTCCAATTGGAATTGGTAAATATGGTGTCATAGCATCCTTTCAGTAGCAGCTGATAAACCAGGGGGTCGTAGCCTCCTTCCAATTGGTATTGGTAAATATGGTGTCGTAGCATCCTTTCATTCGAAGCTGATAAAATAGGGGGGTCGTAGCCTCTTTCCAATCGGTATTGGTAAACAGAGTGTAATACCATCCTTCTCAGTAGTAGCAGGAAAAGCTATATCCAAATAACAATTTTGCAGTAATAGGACGTATTGGTGGTTTACCCTATTGGGATTCCATGTTAAAATTGTGTTCTATGTATTCTTGTTGTTATGTGTTTCTAATGATAGATTTAAAAGTGGTTAAAATAGTAAAAAGATAACAATAGAGATTCACTCCCACTCTCATTATTGACCAATAAACTAACAAAAACACCTTTGAGCTAATAGTACCCTAGCACTATGCCACCTTAAGTACTAATTATTGCACTAATATTTCATTTTGTGTGACCTGACTTTAGTCTAACAAAAATTCCAATTATGAACAAAATGCAACTGTGCTAGGGCTCTAATTTGCATGTCATAAGTAAACACCATGTTTCCAATTTGTGCATGGAAATGGATTATTTTAGGATTTTAATATGTGCACTATTATTCATGATTTTGTTTAGAGAGTGGGAAAAATTGTCGGTTAGGCTTCTTTAGTTTCAGTGAGTCTCACTAAGAGGTTTTACTCCGACAAGACTATAAGTTTGTGAAGATGTTTTAGGAACACTACTTTGACTATGGGGTTTATCACCAAAAATACCAAAAGGAAATTAAAATTAAGGGTAGGGGGAGTAATCTAAAAAGTGATACTAAATATTCTGCTCTCCAAAATATTTACTCTATATAGATCCCCTCCATCATGTGTTACAATTTTTTTCAAGTCTTGCATGCATGAGAGGGGTTTGCGTTTATCTTATCCTCAAAGGAAACACGAGAATCAAACATTATCAGAACTACATTGAAACCATTGATGTATGTGCCATAATGTGCCCTCCTTGAGGGAACTATGGTCAAACCACTAACCCATTCAATTATTGTGGGTTCTAGTGGAAATATTAAATTAATTATTGAAGCAAGGAATTAATTTTGTCCTATAGTGTCATGCATAATTAATTTAAGTCATAAAAAGGGAATGTGGGACCAAATTTTTTTAATATTTCCTTTTGTGTTGGAAATTATTGAGTTGGCTTAAGAGGGTGCATAGAAGATGGATAAATATGAGGTGTTTCCATTCTTTTGTGTACATAGGATACTGCCAAAAGACCAAACACCAAGAGAACCACTTGTAATACCCCTGGTTTTGACCTCAGTTGCATTAAAAGGTACATGATGTATATATTGTAATTAATCGTGGTGTGGAGCTAAAGGAAAAAGCCCCACTATCGATTTGGTTGTGTTATGTTTCGGCAATTGGGATCGTTGCCGATGGTATATCATGCTATCTGACACATAATGGTTTTGGCATCATGTAAATATGCACATTAATTAAAATGAACCTACAGCCAGCTACAACAGTGCAATGTTAATGAAAAGGGAATGATTTCCTAAGGTTAAGGGGGGGATTGTCCAACTCGTGGGAGCCATTGGGAGATTGCCATGTGTTGACCACCCATTTAAATCCCCTATTGTTAGTTGGGAGTAGCTATGGCTTGGAAGTGGTGGGTGGCAGGACTGCTAGTCTTTTCCCCACATACACTCCACCAACGGGCTCTCTCTTCCCCACGTGGGGGGGATTCTCTCCACTCTCCCACGATTCCACTCTTAGGATGTTTTGGTCTTGCTCATTCTCACGTATGGGGGTCATTCTCTCATCCTCATGCGCAGGAAGATATTGGGGGGATCATCCTACTGGAAGTGGACTTTGTTCTTTTGGGTCGTTCTTCAGTCTATGCGTTGAACCCTGTCAGGTAGAGGTTGTGTTCTTCCCTCTACATAGGTGGAGAGCTCATGGTTTTCCTCTATATACATGTGGCTTTTTCTGTGATTTTGGGCTTCTCCCATTGTTTCAGTGGTAAAAAGCATGGCTATTGTTCTTCCACTAGTTTGGGTTGTTGTGTGTGTGCAATTACCTTTTAGGGTTGCTGCTGAGTTGTTTTGGCCATGCTATGGCCAAGAAAAACCCTGAGTCATCTTTCTTGGCTTGAGCTGCATTCACCATTTTGGTTGTCACCCTGTTTCCTTTGGTTTTCTTCACAGAGCTATGAACTGATTGTTTTACTGTGGGTATGCAGTGGTTGGTCTTCGGACTATGTGGAGTGGGATTGAAGGATAGGTATGCTTGAGAAACCTGGGTTTGGGAGCCACACATAGACAGTTAGATGGTTGGATTTCTTGTTGACAACTTTGAAAGAGCACTGGAAAGGGAAGTGAAGGCCTGAGGGACTGTGAAGCAGAAAAGGGACTGATTCCTGGTGTCGGGTGTGTGTGGGTGTCTTAGAAGTCAGGCTAGCTCCGGTGTAGGTGTCCTTAGCTCTTCCATGAGCACACCAATTTAGCATTCAACCTTTCGTAGCTCCTTGACATCCTGATAAACCCAACTATGTTAAATTTGTTGTATTGTGTATATTTGGCTATGTGTAAGCCTTCTTAGTCCCTTATTCCTTGGGAAATCATGCCCAGCTTGGGGGTGGCACTGTTGCTGAGAGATTGATGAGCATGCTGGCCTATGGTTGGGCAGAACATTGTAACAACATAGCTAGTTGTGGGATGAGTTCTTACAAGATGAGTATTCTTAACCATTTCGTCTCTGCAGTTATATTTATTATTAATGAATAATGATGAACATGTTGATGCTCAAATGTATGATTGCTTCCGCTTTATGTTGAGTAATTATCCTTGCATGTTTTATGTTTTAAGCATTTTATTTCAGCATTATATGCATGTTCTTGTTCATGGGGCTATTTTCCCGGATGTTTAGTTGTTTGGCAGTGTCCTATTCACTGGTCGGAGGGCCAGGGATGTTACAATGTGGTATCAGAGCAAAGGTTGCAGTATGGGCCTCTATGGGCCATGAAGGACCAGTTAGCAGAGGCATGTTTCCTTCTGCCCAGAAGAAATCGAAAGAAAACCGGTGAATGATAGGAAAATTCACAAAATTTGTCTAAGTGCCTCAACCGTTGGCCCATCGGAAGACTAAGTGGGAAGCTCCTCCGATGCAACAAAGAGCTATATGGAAGGTCACCCGATGGAGGAAGAAATTTGTGAATTTTCTCTAAGTGTTCTTTAGCCGTCGGTGAAAGTTAGTGGAAGTTGGAGCTGCAGTTTCGATGGAGAATGGTTGAAGACCACCGAAACACCGACCCTTTTTAGTTGAAATACCATTCGAAACAGCCCATCGAAGATCGGCAAAGTTTAGTTGTTTGGATCAGCGACAATTAGTTGATCGTGCAACCGACGTGGAGCCTGGAGGAAAAATTTTAGAATTTGGTGAATTTCAGAAGTTGTCGACGATCGACGAAAGATAGATGATGAGATCACCGAAATGATGGCTCCGTAGGGCTAAGGATCGTTGAAACGTCGGTGGAAGAAAGGAGAAGGTTAGTTGCTTGGATCATCAACACATTGACGAAGTTTAGAAGATCGAACCGTCGAATATCTTCGAAGTTTAGTTGGTGGCGTAGCCGATGAAGCGGTAACTGTTGAGGGAAGATAAAGGAATTTTCACAAAAAAATAGGTGATGAAGATGCCACAATGTCGGCGAAAATTAGAAGATAAGGGTGTCGACGTGGAGGAGAAAAGAGAATTTTTGAAAAATTCTCTAAGTATGGGAATCATCGGCAAAAATTAGTAGATGGAACCATCAAAACGTCAGTGGAGATCCCATGAAGACCGCCGAAATGTCAGCTCACTTAATCGGGACCATCGACAAAGCTTAGAGGTTTGGATTGCCGATGCGACCAAAAAAGTTTGTTGTTTGAGCCGCCGACACAGCAGAGGAAAATAGAAGATGGGATCGTCGATATAGCGGAGAAGATTAAAGGATCAAGCCGCCAATGAACATTGTCAGAAAAAGTTAGAAGATTCGACCATCGAAATGTCAGTGAAAAATAGGTGATGGAGCTAATACATTGGAAAATATTAGCGGTTTGGACCGCTAACACAATGGAATAAATTAGTTGATGGGTCCGTCGATGTGTCGGGAGGATTTAGTGGTCTTGAGCGCCGATGGAAGTCAGAAGAGTTAGTTGATTGTGAGTCCATCGTTGCGGCTATCAATGAGACTATCACTCCGACGGTTAGAGCTTCCAACCACCAATGGTGCCCTAGTCACCGACACAGTGGAAAGGGTTTATTGTTTGAATCGATGATGCCACAGTGTTTAGTTGTTCACCGACGGGTTGTATGGCCGTGGAACCCACATTTGGTTTGATTTCCACTGTTGCGGATGCCTATGGGACTAACCGTCTGATGTCACAGTGGTTAGTTGCTCTAACCGCCGATGCCGCAGTTGTTAGTTGCTCCGACCGCTGACAAGGTTATGGCCACGGAAACCATAGAGAGTTCATTGGTCGCCATTATGCCTACCTGGAGAACTAGTTGCCCGATGTATAGTGGATCTGATCGCCGATACAGCGATGTGGTAGTGCTTATCGGTCCCGGTCATGGATAATAGTCTTTGGTAGCACCAATGCAGTTCAGAAGCCTAGACAACTACGGACCCGACATGTCGAAGAAAATTAGACAAACAGACCGCTAATAAGAAGTGGAGAAAACTAGCTGTGTTGATCGCTGAAGTGTCGAAATTTTAGATGGGATGAGACCCAATCTGAAAAAGGAAATTTTGAGTTTTTCAAAGTGGATTTTTCAGCGATTTCAGTAGTTTTAGTGAAATTCTCAGCAAGATTTCAGGGCTGAAAGGGAGAAGAAATTATAGAAGGCTGAAGCTAGCATTTCAGACCAAAATATAGTTGTGTGTTTTTCCTAAATTGGGTGAAAATTATCATTTTAGAAGTGGTGTGGTTTTCACACCCAAGGTTAGAATGAAGCATGTGGATAGGCGTTGGAAAGCTTATCTAGCAGGGAACAAGGAGGAATCACCAGAGTTTGAATGTGGTGCTACAAAGTACTAGTGGTTTCTTGAGAAACAAATATGTTGCTGTCAATATGGACAATCGAGGAATTGCATGCCTAGAGGTAGCAAGACCATAAAGTCAAACTGGCTATTGTGTGGAAGAGGAGTTCCATGCAAAGATGAGGGACTCGAAAAGGGAAATTTCCTTAACCCATGTCTTGCTAATTATAATTACATTTTAGAATTTTTGTACATAAAATGTATGAGGGTATGCCTTACATGTATAGGATATTACATGTTGGTAAGAGTAGTGAGAATTATACATTTATAATGAACCACTAATGGTAAATATTGCATTGGTGTTGGCATTAGTGGAAAAACCAATGACAACATGGGAATGGCTGAATATGTTGTTGATGCTGATGAATGTGACCAGTAACCCTATGGAGAAAGGGATAAGGAAACAAATCCAGAATCAAAAGTTGGTGAGAGAATTCTACAATCTCCTACAAGAGACCAACCAAACTGGTAATGTCAAGGGTGTAAGTAGGACCCATGAAGGTAAGGGTTTAATTATGAAAATTGCATGGAGTTGTAAAAGCAAGAGATCTCATGCCATGTGGGTATTTGAAATTTATACTACATTCATATAGAAATGTATCATGCCTGTATATGTTGTTATGAGTTTAGTAGCCCAAAGAAAGTAAGTACTGATGGTCTTGATTATAGTAATGCATCCTATATGAAGTAGTCATGGTTAGGCCATGCATGGTATGTTTGAATGCATAGCATTCCTGAATCAATGCAAGGTAGCATTGAGTGGATATACATTAAAAGATTTCATAAATCTTGTGGTTATGCATTGAATAGATGCATATGAAAAGTATGAGTAAATGTTGTAGATATGCATACATAAGTATGGGTGCAAATGTTGTGAGGCATAGCATAAATGCATCGAGATAGTGCATGTGTCATTATGAATAACTAATGGCTGAAATGATGAATTGATGATAATTCAGGAACCATTTCAAGAGCTGTTATGGATGTAAGATAGTAAGTGCATGAAGAGGGTAGTCATGATCGATTAGCTGTCGGAAATGCTCTATGGAAGGGCAAGGTGGTACAAATTATATGCTTGTGAAGTAAGGAGTATCTAAACATTTCATTTTGGCATAAATGATGTGACTATACCTTGCAATTTTATTATGATAATGATTGCGTGAAGTAAATGAGTTTTGATAATATTGATGTGCTAAGAGCTGGAAGTATTTGAATTCTATAATTCTAGAAATGCTTCAATGATTGTTGCAGCAATGGAAAAAGTTATATGCATCAAGACTTACCAAGTGTGTGGCTGATTGAAGTTCAGATTTCAGGTAGATTGTTTGGGGCATGGCAAAGTGGGTAAGACCATGAAAAATACCGGAATCTACCATGTGAAAGAGCCAAACCTCATGAGAAGAGTCTCATGGTTGTGAAAATAGTTTGTATGATGAATGAATTGTCAATTTAAATTTGTAAATTTCAGATTTGAGAAATTGCTGACAACTACTAATCACTATTGGCTTGCATAGAATTGTGTCAGGAGGATGCATTGTAAGTGGGTGTTCATGTTATGCTAGTAAGCATAAAATCATAATGGGCATAATGGTGCTTCTTACAAGAGACCCACAAATGAGGATCACCTCATTTCCAAGCAAATCAATTTCTGTAGTAGACAGAGTTGCAAATTCCTATTGAATTTAATTACTAATGTCATTGCTTGGTTATGGAACAATCAATTTGGATTGTATTATCAGATAATGATTGACTATTTGGATACTTGATGAATGTACTAGGGGTACACATTGCAGGAAGACCATGTGTGATGGCCGGAAGGAGCCAAACTTTATGGGGAGGTTCTCCCCTATCTTGGAAATGGGTTTCGGGTGAAACTACATTGGACATTTTGGAAATGTCTCATCTGCACTGCATGTTTGGTAAGCAATATGAGTGAGATAGTATAGATTATGTCGGTAAGACATGTGTGGATAGGAAATGAAAAAAGGAGTTGGGATGGCAAACTGAGGGACTGTCAACTCAGAGAAGGGAGCCCCTGTTCCTCCTTAACGAAGGAATACTACCTCGGCAAATGGATAAGTGTTCTGTGACCCTAGCTAAGAATATGCATGTCAAATTGTTAAATTCAATATGCAGAGCATGTTTTGATTTTATTTCCATTATGGCAGATTGCTTGAGTATGAATAGGGCCTACATGGCACACATAGGAAAGGGGTGCACACTTTCCCGATGTCGGATCATCAAAGGGTTTTCAATATTGATTACACCCTAGGGAGTGGACGCACTCCTGCTGTCTCAATACTTGATAGTGAATGATGTGAAATATGATTACAGTTTTAGAGCAATAACACTGATGAGTTTTCTTATATTGCTTGTGTTGTCAGGCTAAACAGATGTAGTCTAGTGTTGAACACTAAATTGACAATGGTTTGGGCTCATCCTCCCTTGTACTAAAGAGCACAGAGAATGAGACATTCCCAAGGGACTGAAGATCAGAGAAGGGAGTGGTTTCTTGTGTTGTATAGGGTAGTGGAATTAGAACTCACTGCTAGAAATGAAACCTAGAAATGGTAATGGTAAAGTTCCAAGCCCAATCAGCGTGAAGATGTACTAGCTAGATGGTCTAATAAACCCAACTGTAGGTTGGCTTGATTGTGTAATTATTTGATGTTGTGAAAATTGTGGAAATTATGGTTGGATGGACTTTAATTAATTGATGCTATGGAAATTATGGGAATGTTACAGTGTTGGCTTGACTACCTACAGTTTGATAAATCCAATTGTTAGCTGTCTTGGCTGAGTAGCCTGATAAACCCAGTAGTGTATTGGCTTGATCAGCTGCAACCTAATAAACCCAATTGTATATTGGCTTGGTTAGACTGTCTGATAAACCCAATAGTAGATTGGCTTGACTGTGCTTGATATATATAAAAGGATGTTGTGAAGCAACCTACATGCTAACCTAACATCCAAGTCCATAGGAAATCCCAAGGCTTGCAAATAGAAGTAGGATCCTGTGGACCAAAGAGGAAATGGAAAATACAGATAAGTATTGGATTATTTTGCAATATATTGCTTATGAATATACATGTGTATATGATTTGGTTGTGATGTTTTAAGCTCTTGTTTAAGAGATAAAAACCATTGAGAATAAACTAAACATATGAATCTATTCAATGTTTGAATATAGATATCAATGGGAGCGAGGACCATGAACGAATCCTAGGGGTGCACGTGGACATGTAATTGTCCTGAAGAGCCCATAATGAGTAGTAATGAAAAAAGTGCTAGTGATACTGTGAAGTTCCTAGCATCCGAGACAAACCATGTGGGGAGGCTCCATGGTTGAGAGGTCTGAAATAGACCAGAGACACTAAGTGTCATGACCAAGAGGGATTGGTACAACATTCACAGTGAAGTGAAAGAGGCTGAGAGCATGAAAACCACAGTGATGGTGTGGGTTCCAGGATGGAACAAGACAAAGAGGGGAAAAAACCTTTTGTTGTTCTCTCTTTCCTTTTTGATTATATATATATATACTTATGCAAACAAAAGATTGTTGAATGCATGTATGACTGAAAATAGAATGTGTGTATTTGCTTAAAGTAAATTGTGAATGCTGGAATATTTAATTCCCTGCCCAAGAATGGACATGAATGAGCTCATGTGCCTATTAGGAAGGCATGAAGAGTATGAAAGTCTCCTTGAAAAAACTTGGACTATCATGCCAATTGGGTAATTAATTGACTGATTTTAATGCCTATATTATGCTTGGTCTAACAAAATTTCAATGATGCATTTCATAGGTGAGAAAAGTGAAATCCAGTCATGCACATTGATCATGGCAGCAGACCAGAAGCTATTGGACTTGCCTAGAACTCTCCTTCAGACAATTTCTAAGACCCAAGAGAATCTTGGAGAGATGCGCAAGGTACATAAAAGGCAGAATGAGATGAACCACCAGATTTTGTAGGACTCTATTTGTTTGCAAAAGGAGGTAAAAAGCCTTATGGGAGCAATCCGGAAAGGAAAGGAAAGTGGATCAATGATGGGACATTCATCCAAGCGATCTGTTAAGAAACGTTCCAGGCATGAAGGGTCAAAGGAAATTGAGCAGGTAAAGATGAAGCAGCCAACGAAATGTTGGAAATGCGGAGGACATCATTACCGCTGGGACTTCCCAACGAGGGAACATAAAGAGGGTAGCCACCACAATGTTCCTAGACTTGGGGATGAGCCGAAAGTTGAGAACCAGCAAGAGAAGCTTGTGGAAGCTGAGGGGCTTGGTCCTGAAAGTTTAAGTAAATAATTGAACGTGGGACAAATCTGCAAAATTTTGAAATTTTGGATGTGCAAATTGTATATGTATTCTTATGTATTGGAACACAGAGGATGGTGTTATTCCAAGGGGGAGGGGATTTTAATAACCCCGATTTTGACCCCGGTTGCATTAAAAGGTACATGATGTATATATTGTAATTAATCGTGGTGTGGTGCTAAAGGAAAAAGCCCCACCATCGAATTGGTTGTGTTATGTTTCGGCAATTGGGATCGTTGTCTATGGTTAGCAAGGGCAAGTTTACGCTCAACAAAACCCGCAGCAAAACCAGAACAACCAGGGCCAACAAAACCAAGGCAGAGGCTGAAATCATGGGAACAACCAACCGACCGAGCAAGCTGGTCAATACCCTAATCCCCCCGCTAGTAATAATGCGGCCCTTGCTAACCAAAACCCTGATCGCCTGCCCAAGCAGGCTAAAAACCCTAATTTGCGAACCAACTTCCCTTGTTCTGTTTGCGGGGTCTATGGCCACTACACACATTTTTGTCCACATATGGAGCGAGTCCGGAAACTTTTGGCTACAGATGTACACCGCCCAGGGCAAACGGCTCCTCAAGCACCGCCCAACCTGCCACAACCTCAGCAGCCACCTTTGGTGCTACAAAACCCCTTACCAACCCAAGACGTAGTGAACACCCAACCGTTGGCTCCTTGTCAAGCCAACGCGCCAACCCAACAACTAATCACTTACGCTGCTCCTGATCAACCCATGCTTGACTCAAGTACCCACCACTTGTTGATGATGTCCTCCGATGAGATCAACCTCCAGACCCGACGGAACCAATATGGCTCCACCCCCGAAGCCCCTCCCGCTGATACACCTACTAATGCTCATCCCACTGATCAGGCGTTACGTATACCTCCACCTCCACTAGATGGCGCTCCTAGAGTGCCCCGTTTCCCACTTCGCCATATCAACAATAACCCCAATGCGCGGGCTGCGTCAAACTACAACATTGTCGATGACTTAGCCCAATCCCCCGCAGCCATGTCTGCGTTAGAAGTCTTGAAAAACTGCCCTTCGCAGCGCAAGAATTTACTCTCAACCATTGGGGCTATTGATCCAAATGATTTGCAGTTAATGGCATTTGATTCGGACCAATCCGAACCTCGCCTGCCTTCCACTTTGGCATTCCAAGTTTCTGTTTCCATTTGGAATTTTGTTGTCCATTGATGCATTATTGATGAAGGTGCTTCTACATGTGTCATGCCCACCTCCCTTTGGCAGAAAATGGGATCCCCCCCTCTCCAACAGTCCTCTACTGCATTGCGAGCCTACGATGGCCGTTCAGCTCAACCACAAGGCCTATTAACTAATGTTCCCATCCAGCTGGCTGGCAAAACCGTCCTCATCAACATCGAGGTTATCAATGCACAGCTTGATTATAACCTTTTACTCAGCCGCAGCTACATGTATGCCATGCGAGCAGTTGCTTCTACTGTTTTCCGTACCATGATGTTCCCCCATGAGGGACGCATGGTCAAGGTTGACCAACTCACTTACCATGATCCCAATGCCCCCGCGGCACCCGAAAATGTTCTCCCCATGATTGAGCAACCTATTTCAGATGCCACCACCTCATTTGTTTCTTCTTTGGGGACGGGCGTTTACTCTGACGCACCAATGACCTCAACCACCTCATTTGTTTCGTCTATGGAGCCTGGAGTTTATTCTGACGCACCAATGACCTCAACTTTCCCATCTATTCCACCCCCGTCACCGGCTACTGAAGTGTCCACCCTATGTACCCTGTCCCATAACACGCGAACTCCTACTAATCAACCGCCCTTGTTGCCTCAACCCCCTTTGGTACCTAGTCACATTGGTGCTACACCCATCCATACCATTCCTTTCCTCTTTCCTCCCTTAGGAGTAGTTAGCGCCCCAGTCATGGCTACCCTCAGCCTTCCTAGGTTAACCTTAGGCTTACCCGTTTGGTATATTTCGCCTCCCGTTCCCCCGCTGACACCAAATGTCGTCTTGCAACCAGTGCAACCCATTGCCACTACTCGTCAACCACCTCCCGGTATCGCTACCCCATCGTTCTCCACAAACCTCCCCCCTCTTCTTACCAAACCCACTGGGAGCAGAGGCCCCCAACCTTACACTGCTGTCCCACCTCCTAAGACAGTAAAAAATCCCACTGTGTTTCGTGCTCCTTCCAAATGCGCGCTGTACGACGAATTGGGCCATGCGACTCACCTATGTCCTCACTTACCGGCTTTACAGGAATACATGAAAACGCTTGACGACGACCCCACTATCCCAGTTTTCCATCTAGATTCAACCCCTATGCCTCGCGACAAATCCCTGCGCACTAACTAATGCTGTGCCTTATGCGGTGTCTATGGACATTACTCACATCACTGTCCCGATCTCCCCGAGTACAGAATAGCTCTCTTTGAGATGAACAATCTGGATCTTGAGACGGCACCACCCACCATTGAGGAAATCCATTCCCCGGTCTCTTCCCCTTCCGAAGTGGTTAATACCATTTATATGATCTCTTCGGTCACTACTCCCTCATGAACCGATTTGACGACACAGATATTTCGTACTGATGAGGAGATCCTCAAGGATCTCACTGCCCCAGATTATCCCTGGGATGACATGCACCATCGTTCCTACTTCCTCCCAGATGAATCTTCCTCTATCACTGCTACCCAATTTGCAGTCGAATCCAAATACTTCCTTCCCCCCAAGGTCGACTAGTTCAAGGACCCTATTCCTACTCCTGACGCCTTCAAAGAGGGTAACATGGCCAACATCTCACCTGTCATCCAAATTGATATCGCTGCCCCCGGAGGCACCCCCGAACTCATTGCTTTAGGAGCATCTTGCACTGCGCAAGAGATTGAGGAATACAACAAACTCTTCAGAGAATTCCGCAATGTCTTTTCCTGGTCTTATACCAAAATGCCCGGTCTTGACCCTGCCATTAAAGAGCACCACATTCACACATGGCCTGATGTACCCCCCGTTCGTCAGAAACAGCGTCCCATTCATCTCTAGCTACAGTTTTGGAATCAGCACGACGAGACTGTCACGATGGTCACCTCGTAGCATTATTTTTTCTACATCATTTTTTGCCCATTTTTTAGACACCGCTAGTCACCTCGGTTTGCGCGCCACTTCGGCCGCTCTCCGTTTTTAACACTTTTTATATCGCCGGATTCATTTTTCCGAGTTCGTGATGATGCTTGAGATCATTTCTTTCTCTCACTTGGTACAATTTCAACCTTGCGTCCCTACACCTTGCCGCATCGATTTGCGTGCCACATCGGCCGCCATCAGATTATTTCACACTTTTTACATGAGCCATCCACTCCTGTCATACTGCAAATGTTTCATTATTTTGCCACCATTCATTCACCCCGCAAGGAGGCCCACCAGTGTTCCCCCCCACCCTCAGTCCTGGTCATCATAAATGTTCCTTGATCAAACACTTCCTCCTTGCCTGGCCATTAATTCAAAGTCTTCTTATTTGCTTTCAGACTCCTTAAAATTGAAAGCAAACACGAGCATGAACTATCATGGGATCGTCAAATCCACACGACAGTACCATTCCAACATTTCAGAGTCTTCTTATTTGCTTTCAGACTCCTTAAAATTGAAAGTAACCACGAGCATGTACTGTCTTGGGCTCGTAAAATCCACATGACAGTACCATTCTATTACTTCAGAGTCTTCTTATTTGCTTTCAAACTCCTTAAAATTGAAAGCAACTATGAGCATGAACTGTCCTGGGCTCGTAAAATCCACATGACAGTACCATTTTATATCCACACTTCTTCTAGGTCCCTAACCCATGAAGAAGTCCCCCCGCGCCTCTTAGCGCTATGATCAATCCTCTTGGCAACACCCCCAATCAGGTCGCCTTTGTTCAGAGTACTCTGCAGTCTCCTACCATTTTACCACAGCTTGAGTCTCCCTTAGCCCATTCACCCTCAGATGCTATACCAATATGATCCCTTTACCACTAGTCAGTCTCATATGCTGCCCGATCATCCCCGCCATCATACTCTGAACAAAGGAAGTTTGAGTCCACCCACTCTACTTGCCCAGTTATTCCCCCCAATTTATCACTCCCGCCATCAGTACTATCACAGTTCAGTTTTTCACCTCGTGCTCCTGTCAAGGAAACATCATTGCCTTGATAGTTGCAGGTCTCCCTCTATCGACGACAGCCCCTCTATTCCAGAGGATAGACCTAGAGGCCCCTGCGCCTTGGACCCATCACCATCTGTGATGAGTGCCTATGGACCATTTTGGGAGGAGTCATCATTGCCTCTTCGAATAGTTGTTTCTCACATGCTCGACTTCAACACCTTAATCGCATCATTGAGAATCGCACAGGATGTACATCCTTTCCATTATGTGTCGAAGACCCCGGATTTCCCCCAACTCTAGCACATTGGTGAGTCACTTTGGAACGGCCAGTTACATGTTTTCGTGGATGTCCGGGTTGCGTTGGAGATTGTATTCGGAAGCCATCCAGTTCCATGCTTCCTTGAGTACCCAGTTCGGTTCCAGATCAGTGTACCATTGCAGGTATGACCATTGTCATTTTGATCCAGTAGCTCATTAGTTCCTTTGGAACCACATTTAGTAGCACTGCTGTCAATCCAGTGCATCAGTCGTTCAGCTTAGACATGGTCCGCCCAGCAGTATGTTCCAGATTTGTGTCCCCTCTGGACACTTATGATATACACATTGGATTTCTATGTATCCTATAGGTCCCCCTTTTCAGGCCTTACAGTTATTTTTATGTATATTGATACGAGCATGGGAATGCCCGCCTCGTCCAGATGATCAGATGACTCCTCATCCATTTTTGAGGTTATGTACTTTTCAGTCCTTGCAGTTGGTTCGAGATCGTTGTTCCAGGCTTCAGTTGGTTCCTTCTCTTCTCCACACCCCAGAAAAAAACAAATATGACTTATGATGTCCATTGGCCATACGATGAGCTCCTGCCCTCGCACATTAGAGGGCAATCTCTTAACACCCCAAAAAGGGTTCACTACCTCATCTACCCCATTACATGGCTCATTTGTCCATTTTCCCACCATATTTCCATCAAAAACCCATAAAACCATGCAAAAAGCCTCTAAAAGGCTTAAAATGCCTCCAAAAGGCCATAAAACCATCTTTTCCTCTAAAAATATCCAAAATTCCTCCAAAAAAGCAAAAATCTCCAAAAAGGAATAAAAAATATAAAATAATGAGGAAAATGAAGAAGAAACCCTAACCCTAAAACCGCATGGTTTCCAACTATAAATAAGTGATGGAGACCCCTTATTCAAAATCCACAATCACAAGTATCCTGCCTCTGCCAAAATTGCTCATGAAATCCTAGCTCACCATTGAGCTACTTTCACCATTGAGAGCCCCTTTTGGCCCATTTCCACCATTGGAGAAAGAGAAGAAGCAGCTTGAAGCTCGGAGCCATCGACTCGGATCATTGCAAAGGGCTTCACCAACCTTCACATTGAAGGTCAGATCAATACAAAATTACTATTTACTTTTTATTGTTTTGCTTAATGAACTTGTTTAGATTTAGTTTTTTATTTCAATTATAGCTTTTAATTCACATATCATTGAACTACTACTAAGGAATCCATTGTCCTTAGTAGGTACTCATTCGTACAAGCTAGGGCTAAAACCCAAGCAACAGTCATCCATAGTTGCATCCCAATATGAATTTCCTAAATATTCTGTAAAATTTTCTGGATCATGATTCTTAGAAACTTGATCCAAAAGAGAAGAGGCTCACTGAAACTAAGAACGAGTTTGACGTTGATCTCTAGGATTATCGGCAATATCACCATCTGCTTCACATGTTGAATGGACCCATCGAGGAAGCAATGGTGTTGGTGCAACTAGAGGAATATGAGTAGGTGAAGGTGGATTTTCATCCTCATTGTCATCATCAGAAACTGGAGTTGGAAATCTATCAAGGAAGTTGGAAGTAGAAGAAGGCACAATCGTCAAATTAGGCTCACAGGTGAAAGATGGCACAACTGTTGAGTTAGGCTTGCAGCACAAGAGATTTTCATCAAATTTAACATCTCTTATAATGATTACATCATTTGAATGTGGTTGAAGAAGTATATAACCTTTTACATCCTCAGAATATCCAACAAATATGCACTTTTCACTTTTAGGCTACAATGCTTTCTGTTTTTCATCCAGAATGTGAACCCATGCTTCACTACCAAACAAACGGAAGTGACTTACATCTGCTTTATTTTTACTCTAGGATTATTCCAGTGTTATACCTTGTAAATATTTAGTGGGGCTGTGATTAACTATGTAATTTGCACAATTTATGGCCTCATCCCAAAATTAAAGACTTAGTCCCTTAGATTGGATCATACAATTAGCCATTTCTTTTAAAGTGTGGTTCTTCCATTCAACTACACCATTTTGTTGTGGTCTATATGGAATAGTGTGTTGTTGTTGGATTCCTTGTTCAGTGCAGATAGTAGTGAACTTTTTTTTAACATTGTTTATGTATTTGTAACTTCGGAATGTATTCACTTGTATATCTTATGTATTGTACCCCGATGTTTCTATCGGGAAGTATCTGTAATGTAATTGAGTCATGTCATGCCCCGATGTTCCTATTGGGAGATTCAATAATGTAAACAAGTCATGTAAAGTCATAGAGTGTAACCCTCCTTATTGGTCAAGGGTTAAATTCCCCATAGTTGTGGGGCCCTAGGGCTATTAGAATCTCCTAGAGAATTTGGCCCTAGTGAGTTACTGTCAAGTTGGTAATTAGTATAAATAGAGAGAGAGCCTCTCTATTTAACCAATATTCACTCACACTTAGTTGTAACGCATAACTGAGAGAGAAAAAAGAAGATGGGACGAGAGAGAGAGAGACTACTAATTTTGGGAGATCATCTTACTATCTTTGGGTTTTACTTTTGGTGCTGATTCTATCTCTGAGGAAGTTGCAGGGTTTTCTCCTTTATGGTTTCCCCGAGGAAAATATTTGTGTTCATTGTCGCTTGTGATTGACTGTTGTGCTTGTTATTCTCTCAGATAAGATTATAGCTTAAATGTTAAAAATCTAACATGGTATTAGAGCTAGCCTGAGAAAAAAACACTGTGCAGCTGTTGAATCTAGGGATTCCTACTTTTTGGATCTCTCTCCACATATTTTCAGCAAAAGGAGGCTAGGATGTCTCTCCTCCCTAGGGAGCATGTTTCTATCAAAGCAGGATCTGATTCTGAGCATTTTTAGTTTTGGACATGACACTATTGTGGGAAATTAGGGATTTCCATAGAAGTGGAATTTTTTAGTGAGCCCAGTCTTGGATTGATCTCCTCCCCAAAATCAAATTTTATAGGTCAAGTTCAAAATTTTTGGTTGGGTAGAACTCTAGGAAGTTAAACCCTAATCTGCTCCTAAACTAGAAAACTAGCTCTGCAGAAATTCAACTCCAGATCTAGTTCCGACATATTAACTTGGTAAGATATAAATATTTTGCATTTCCATTTGAGGTTATCTATTAATATGTCTCATCATACCAATCTTGATCAAAATGTTGAGGGAGTTGATAACTTTCGAGCTTGGAAGTTTAGGATCTCCCTGGTCCTGGAAGAAAATGAGTTGGACTCTTACATCAATGAAGAGGTTCCAGTTCTAGAGGGAGATGAGGCTAAGGACTTACGCAAGAAGAAATTGGTCATGGATAAGAGGATTATTGCAGATTCAATCAAGGATCACCTCATACTATAGGTGTCCTCCCTAAAGACACCTAAAGAGATGTTTGATGCCCTAACCAAGTTATTTGAAGGGAAGAACATAAACCAAAAGATGAATATGAGAAACCAATTGAAGAATGTAAAGATCTAGAATGCGAAGACCATCCAGTCTTACTTTACAAGGGTCTCTTAAATCAAGGAATAGTTTCAAGTGATGGATGAAGAAGCAGAGAATGTGGAAATTGTGATGACCACCTTGAATGGTCTTCCTAGGGAATGGGACTCTTTCATTCAAGGGATCTATGCTAGAAACAAGCTAATCAAGTTTAGCAGACTGTGGGAGGAATGCTCACAAGAAGAAGATCGAATATTAGCACATCAAGAAAAGATGGGAAGTGAATATCAATCTCTCACATTATAATCCAAGAAAATCAGAACATACCATCACAAAGGTTAGCACTCTCACCAGAAGAAAAACACTAGACAATCTAACAAAGATTTTTCTAAGTACATTTTCTATACATGTGATGAAAGGAAACCTTGCAAGAGATTTTCCTAGAAACAAATATAGATCGCACAAGCGGAAGGGAAACAAGAAAAGACATCATGCTCATACTACAAAAGATGATGAGCCTTCCAAGAAGAGAATCAAACAAGATAGTGATGATTCTTCAAGTGATGAAGAACATGTTTTGATTTCCCCTCTCACGGGAAACATCACACATGGAAGCAATGATTGGCTTATAGACAGTGGGGCTTCCAAACACATGACAGGATTCAAACAATCATTTGTGAAACTATCAAAACATGAATCACCCGATAAGGTGAAGCTTGGGGATGACTACCAGTATCCAATAAAAGGTAGTGGAGAATCCTCCTACAAATTAGACTCTGGAAAGTCTATGAAAATAAAGGATGTTCTATTTGTACTGGGACTAAAGAAGAACCTTCTCTCCATCTCTGCATTAGATGCAAAAGGAATGAGAGTTTCATTTATAGATGGAAAAGTTCTCATGTGGAAAAAGGAAATACAATTGACAATGAATTAGTAATTGGATAACAAGAGGGAGGAATATATAGATTAAAGGGCCGACTAAAACAAAATTTGGTTCATGACTCAGTAGAACCAAATGAACTTTGGCATAGAAGGCTTGCACATGTGCACTATAGGGCACTAAGACTTGCAAGCAAAGTTGTTGAAGGTCTTCCACATATACAAGAAAAACATAAAGGAGTATGCAAGGGATGTGTGAAAGGAAAGAACACAAAGAAGACATTTCCAAGTAGCGAAAGAAATGATAAAGGATGGAAATAATTCACTCCGATGTATGTGGTCCGATATCATCTAGTTCATTAAGCGGGTATTTATACTATGTTTCTTTCATTGATGATTTTTCTAGGAAGATATGGATATACTTGATGGAAAAAAATATGAAGTATTCAACAAGTTCAAGGAATTCAAAGCCTTGATCGAAAACTACACAAAGAGGAAGACCAATATTTTTCGATCAAACAATGGCGGAGAATTCACATCAAATGAATTCAAGTAATTATGCAAAGATTCAAGGATTAAGAGGGATTTGACCACTCCATATAATCCACAACAAAATGGGGTTGCAGAAAGAAAGAATAGAACGATCATGGAAGTTGCAAGGGAAATTCTTCATGATCAAGATCTTCCCATACATCTATGGGAAGAAGCTTCCAGGACAACTGTGTATGTACAGAACTGTACTCCGTATAGAGTACTTGAGAACAATACACCTGAAGAAGTGTTTTCTGGTAAGAAACCAGAAGTTAGTCATCTCAGAATATTTGGCTATCGAGTATACATTCACATTCCAAAAGAAAACAGTACAAAGTTAGATCCTTCAGGAAGGAAGGGTATATTTGTGGGATACTCTAAAATCTCGAAGGCTTGCAGAATATACTTCCCAGGATTCAAGAATATTGACATTAGCAGGGACATTACATTTGACAAAGACTCAACTTACAACAAATATAGAAAGAGACCTGCTGAAGAAACTGAAGAAACAGAAGCACCCAGAATTCATGACACAACCATGAACGATGCAACTCAATAAGAAGATCAAGAAATAGAAAAACCTCAAGAACCTGTAGATCCACCTCAGGAGAAGAATCCTTACAAGAGGAAACCTACTTGCGTATGAGAGGCTATCCAAGGTGTAGAAAGATATGGAGCTCTAGAAGAGATACTTAGAGAGAGGAAAAGAACCAGGTCCTGCTCCGATTATGTAGCCCTATTATGTGACTTTATTGAAAAAGAACCTTCCAACTATGAAGAAGTGGCAGAAATGAAAGAATAGAAGGATGCTATGATCGAAGAGGATCAATAGATCATGAAGAATGATGTTTGGGATGTTTCGCCAAGACCAGCTGGGAAGTCTGTAGTGACTTCAAATGGATCTATAAGATCAAGCATGCTACAGATGGTAGCATAGAGAAATATAAAGCAAGATTTGTGGCTCGTGGTTTCTCCTAGAAAGAAGGAATAGATTATGAAGAAAAGTTTACACCTGTATCTAGATATACTTCCATCAGATCAGTACTTGCTTTAGCTGTAGTAATGAAATGGAAACTACACCAGATGGATGTTAAGACAACTTTCTTGAACGGTGTAGTAGAAGAGGAAGTATATGTGGAGCATCCACTTGGTTTTGAGACACATGACAGAGAGACTCATGTGTGTAAGTTAAAGAAAATCCCTATACTGTTTGAAATAGGCACCCAGGACATGGTACGACAGAATTGACAGCTTCCTATCCAGTTTGGTCTTTACCAAGAGTAAAGCGGATTCCAACCTTTACTACAAGGTTGAAGAAGGGAAACCAGTGATACTCCTACTGTATGTAGATGATCTATTTGTAATAGGTGAGGATGGGTTGATTGCTAATACAAAAAGGAAGCTTGCTATCGAGTTCAAAATGAAGGACTTGGGTATGATGCGCTACTTTCTAGGCATGGAGGTGTGGTAGAATGCAGATGGAATTTACCTAGGACAAGGGAAGTATGCAATAGAGATCCTGAAGAGGTTTGGGATGATGGATTGCAAAGACATGACCACGCCTATGGCATCGAACCTGAAGCTATTGAGTGATGCTTCATTAGAATCATTTGATGCTACAATGTATCATCAAATGATTGGGTCCTTGATGTACCTGACGAATACGAGACCATATATTTTCTTTGTTGTGAACACATTGAGCCAGTTCCTGACAGATCCAAGATATGTTCATTTTATTGCTGCAAAGAATATATGAGGTACTTGAAGGGTACAGTTGATTATGGGCTCAAGTATGAGGCGAATCAGAAGATTAACCTAGAAGGTTATGTGGATTCAGATTGGGTAGGCAGTGCAATTCAATAGAAAGAGCACTTCAGGTGTTGCTTCAGTATGGGATCAAGTGTGATCGCTTGGTTTAGCAGGAAGCAATCCTGTGTGACATTGAGTACAGCTAAAGCAAAGTATGTTGCAGCTTGCTCACCTAGTTGTGAGGAAGTATGGCTGAGAAAGCTACTGTTTGATTTATTTGATCTACAAATGGATGTTACTTGTATATATTGCGACAACCAGAGTTGTGTGAAGCTGTCAGAGAACCCAGTTTTCCATGACAAGTCAAAGCATACTGAGATCAAATATCACTATATTAGGGATATGGTGTAGAGAGGAATATTAAATCTCCAATATGTTGCAATGGATGAGTAGATAGCTGATGTGCTAACCAAACCATTATCCAGAGTGAATTTTAAGTACTTTAGGGAGAAGCTTGGTGTTCTCCAAATCGAGGTTTACTCCAAAGGGAATTGATGTGTCCGTTGGCCTTTCTGACATGGTGGAAGGTTGAGATTCACATGGTCATATGTAAATGCAGATATATTTTGATGTGATTGTGGGATGTGTTCCCACATGATTAGTGTAGAGACATTCTAATTTCATTGTGGGATGTGTTCCTACATGATCGGTGCAAAGCCATTCTGATATGATTATGGGATGTGTTCCCAAATGATCATATATAAGTGTAGATCCATTTCGATGTGAATGAGGGATGTGTTCCCACATGATCATATATAAGTGCAGAGCTATTCTGATGTGATTGAGGTATTTTTTCCCACATGATCAGATATAAGTGCAGATCCATTCTGATGTGATTTTGGGATGTGTTCCGACATGATCAGATGTAAGTACAGATCCTTTCTAACAAGATGAGGTTGGATGTAAGTGTAGAGCCTTTCTGACAAAATGAGGTCGGATGTAAGCATATAACCTTTCTAACTAGATGAGGTTGGATGTAAGTGTAGATCCTTTCTGACAAGTTGTGTTTGGAAGTAAATGCAGAGCCTTTCTGACAAGATGAGGTCGGATGTAAGTGCAGATCCTTTCTGACAAGATGAGGTCAAATGTAAGTGCATAGATTTTCTGACAAGATGATGTCAGATGTAAGTGCAGATCCTTACTGACAAGATGAGGTTATATGTGAGTGCTGGGCCTTTCTAACATGGGTTTCGGATGTGTTCCTCCCATGGTTCATTCCATGGTCAACTATAAGCGATGAAGACAATGAATACCTACATGAAGGCTAGTCCTACAGCCATCATGAAAAATGTCTGGCTTTGTAGAACTCCCCGTGACGAGTAGAATTGAGATAGCACTAGTGATGATGACCCATTGATGATCTAGCAATGATGATTCAGATCAAGTGATGATCTAGTGATGCTCTAGATCAAGTGATAATATAAAATTGATGATGATCTAGTGATGCTCCATATCAAGTGATGATCCAGTGATGCTCCATATCAAGTCATGACCTAGACTTGATGATGATCCAGTGATGATCCAGAATTGAAGAAGAAGATGAATTGAAGATGAAGATGACTTGATGATGATCCAGATGACACAGAGAAGAAGAATTGTGCTGATAAACTGTGTCGAGAGAATATCTTCCTAGTTACGAGGGAGTGTTGATGTATTTGTAACTTCGGAATGTATTCACTTGTATATCTTATGAATTGTACCCCGATGTTTCTATCAGGAAGTATCTGTAATGTAGTTGAGTCATTTCATGCATCGATGTTCCTATCGAGAGATTCAATCATATGTTAATAAGTCATGTAAATTCATAGACTGTAACCCTCCTTATTGATCAAGGGTTAACATCCCCATAGTTGTGGGGCCCTAAGGTTATTATACTCTCCTAGAGAATTCGGCCCTAGTGAGTTATTGTCAAGTTGGGAATTAGTATAAATAGAGAGAGAGCCTCTCTATTTAACATGCATTCTCTCACACTCAGTTGTAATGCATAACTGAGAGAGAAAGAAGAAGATGGGAAAAGAGAGAGAGAGACTACTGCTGTTGGGAGATCATCTTACTGTCTTTGGGTTTTACATTTGGTGTTGATTCTATCTTTGAGGAAGTTGTGGGGTTTTCTCCTTTATGGTTTCCATGAGGAAAATATTTGTGTTCATTATCTCTTGTTATTGATTGTTCTGCTTTTTATTCTCTCAAATAAGATCCTAAGATCATATAGATTAAATGTTAAAAATATAACAAACATATTCTCCTCCATTATCTAATCTTAACTTAATGATTTGATAACGAGATTCTTTTTCAATAAGGGCCTTGTAGGCTAAGAACATGTTAAATAATTTTCGCTTAAGTTTTAGGAAATAAACCCAAGTGCATCTGAAGTAATCATCAATGAAAGTTAAGAAATATTTGAAACCAGAAAAAGAAGTAGATGGAAGAGGAACACACAAGTCACTATGCACAAGCTCCAAGGGAACCAAGGCATGTCAAGAGGCACATTTGTTAAAACTGTCCTGATGATGTTTTTCAAGTACACAACCAGAATAGACATCATCCTTGCAAGATACCATTGAAATCCCTATCACCATGTTGTCTTTACATAGTTGTTGCAATGACCAATAATTTAAGTGACCAAATCACCAATTCCAAAGTTTGCTCAAGTTATCACTATGAGCGACAAAAACTGAAGGAAAAAGTGATGACCCAAAGTTGTTAAATTTGTACACAATTTGTACAACCTGGTAATATCATCAACAATTCTGGTAGCTAGGACATGTTGAGGATCTTTAAAATCCTTGATTACAAATTGGTGAGATGTAAACATTACAGTTTTACCTTTACTAGAATGAGTGATTTGATAGACTGACAACAAATTGTAGGAAATTCTTGGAACACATAGTGCATCACTAAAATGACCATTTTCTACTGGAACTGTTTCAGATGCCACAACACTTAGAGAACTATCATCACTAACAAATATTTTTTTGGTGTTACATTCATGCATAGTAGAAAAGATGGCCTGATCCTTAGCCATATGATAATATGCTTTAGAATCAATGAGCCATTCATTTGAATGAGAAGAAGAATATGTAGTATAAGATTAACCAGAAGCACAAAGTGCTTGTCCATGAAAGGTAGATTTTGAGGACGAATCTTGGTTGATGTGGTGCTTCTTCATTGCTACTTCCAAGGCTGCCATCTTCTTAAAACACTTAGATTCATTGGGATTATCTTTCCTGCAATAGTTGCAATGATGCTCAGTCTTATTTCCTTTTGGCTTTGATCCTTTGTCATTTTTAAAAAAAGGAGCTAACTGAGAGGGTTTGAGACCCTTGTTTGGCTTTTTATTGTGAAAATTTGCTTCTTCAGAGGCTTGGAATTTTCTTTATATTGGGACATTAAGGCTTTCCCAGATGTATTTGCATTGTTAATTATTCCAATATGAATAAGTTTATATTGCTCTCTAATTAAGGAATAACAAAAGGATTCAATACTAGGCTCTTGATAGCTTTCTACAGTCAAGGATTCTTTCATGGAGTAAAATATAGATACAAAAATAGAATATGTAGGTCCAAGTTTGGAAAGAATATGATAAATACATTGTTTGTCTTCTCTTTTAATTTTTCATTCTTCACATAAGAGTCTAAGAGTTTTGTACTTAGATAAATAATCTTGAATTCATGAAAAATCACTTGGATTCAAATAAATAAAATCATTCTCAAGTTGATGACCTCAAATTTCATTGTGTTTACCAAATAAAAATTCCAACTTTTCCCAAGCTTTATTAGGTACATCAATTCCAGATATATGGAATCACAAATCAGTAGAGATTCACATCCCAATTAATCCATGAGCTTCATCACATCTATTTTCCATTTTATTTTCTTATCATCATCAATGGGTTCTATTTATTTCATTGAGGTAATTCTGAAAGGTCCCCTACTTCATAGAATCTCCTCCATATGAAATTTCGATGAAAAATAAATAGAACTGGTGAGTAGAATATCACAAGGGGTGTCCATGCTAAAAAATAATGGTTGAAAAAACATAAACAAACTGTATGGATGTAAAGAGATTGAAAACTCAAGCTAGTTAAAAAAATGACACTAAAAACGGATTCCATATGATGAAGTTATGCTTGATCAAAGAAAATGTTGAATATGTCCCCAATAGTGATGTGGAAGATATTAAATTGACCAACTAAAAAAAATAACCCCCTTGTTCCCAAGATGAACCTTTGACAATCACTTTATAGGAAAGTTGCTTTAAGTGAATCATTTTAGTAAAATAAGTGATTTTCATTTTCACAATAATGGTACTTTAAATAGCGCGACAACAAACAAGAAAACTTAAGTGACTCACTTTTTATTTTTAAGAGAGATGCACTTTTACAATAAAGTAACTTAAAAATAGAAATTGCATGCACTATCAAAAAAGTAACTTAATCAGACTTGAACTCAAGACCTATTAAAGAATAAATCAACTTTGGACTAAGTGAGCTAAGTTTAAAAGGTAAATAAAAGAAGGGAATGAGGAAGGGGGCTTTTTTTACTCTTCTCTCTCGATCTCCGTGCTTGCTTCTATTTCTTGAAAATCACACCACAAACTAAAAAACAAAAACCCAAAAAAACGTTTTCATGCTTATGGGGTTAGATCTCATTAGCTTACCCGAAAATTCTACATTTTCTCTCTATTTTTGACTTGCCACAATCACACAAGGTGCATGGCAAAGAGCATACGTAGCCGAGAAAAACCCTTTCCCTTTGTTTTTCTGATTCACCCCGATCACACAAGGTGCACAACAAAGAGAATACGCAAAGATGGAAGGAAACAAACTGATACCAAAGAAAGATATAATAATAAATCTGATAAAAATATGAGAGCCTTTTTTTTATTTAAAAAAAATGTCACTGTAACATTATACCTTTAGATCTGCCGAAATGGGTGTTTCTAGATCAAACGGAAACAATTTTTGATGTAATGAAAACTATTTCCAAATGGGAATGGCACTCCATACACAATGGAACACCTCCTATAGGCCATAAATGAACAAACAATATAGAACCAAAAACCCTTTCAAGGTTTTGGCAACAACAGTTGAAGATCTAGATCACAACCAGAAGAAGCTCTTCATAAATGCTCCAATACAATGTTCGGGTACACAAGATACTCCCAAAATACTGAAAAATAAGAGAAACCACTTCACACAAATAGATCACAGATCGATACACCAATGTTTTGACGTGGTTAAAACCCTCGAGAGGGAAACAGTCCACGACCCCAGCCAAATAGCTACTTGGAGAAATTTATTATGTAAAAGAAAGAAAGTTACAAATGAGCTTCTCATAATCGAACAACTAGGAAAGGACCCTCCATGCTCTTTAAATAGAGATCATGGGCCAATCGGTTGTTAAGCCATGGATCAAGGGTAGGCATGATCTGAGAGAAGTTGAACCATCGGATCACTTTGTGTCTAGAACATATCATGACCGTCGGATTAGAATATTTACAAATGCATACTAATGCATACTAAAGAAACACAATTTACCTAATGAATATATTACACAATTTGATCTTATCTAACTTCTAAGTGTCTAAATATCCTAACACCATCAATGAATTAAGGAAAATAATATTAATGTAGGCAAGGAAGCTAAAAGAATAAAAATAGCCTAAAATCAGAAAAGTAACCTAAAATCATGAAAGCAACTCAGAGGTAGAAAAGACAAAAGTTTCTTGATATTTGTAAAAATCCCAAGAAGGATTAACAACATCCAAAAAAGTTACATAGTCCAAATTTATCCAATGAGGGTGCAATAGTTGAGGCAAGTGGGTCCTTATCCATGTGCAACTTCCAAATAATCAACCAACTCATTAAGCAATTCAAATTCCAAGAAGGTATGCTCTAGAAAGGAAAAAATATACTAGAATTTTATAAAAGGAGTTTGAGAGCCTCATAGAGGAATATTTTTTCAATTTGATTATTTATCTTGGAGAGCTCTACACTTTTCATAGCCTTGGGTGATCTGCCCCTTTCTAGCATTGGTTGATGTGTCCCTTTGCAACCAATGTTCTAGTTGAGAGATTGTTAGATCCTTCAATTGGAGATTGAGGAACAGAACATCTAGTTCTTTTCATGTAGGTTTATTGCAATTTTTCATGTTATTTGCAATTCCATTCAAATTCTTGTCAGTGTGTTGATGTTCTAGCAGTTCGAGTTCAAGTAGTCATGTGTAGATGTTACGGACAAAATATTCCTATGGCTTGGGGTGGACCACGAAAGACACAATGACACCAGAAATAAACACTAACCCCAAACATGCCATCTGAATATAAATGTTAACAACAAAAATAAATGTCCATACCTCAACCATAAGCGCAAAGAAGTTTGTCATTGAGCTTTCAATCCAATTCTTGAAACCTACAACTTGTTATCAACAACAAATATATCTAAGCATATAATATATTCATGAAATGATAAGACCTGCACTAACATAATCCAATTTAACATATATGAAGAAAATATATTCATGGAAATATATATAACATTTCCACATGAAATTGGATGAGAAAAGAGTATTTATGTTAATTTCAAAACAAAAGTACAAAGTGACAACCTATGTCAAGAACTGGTCGGAACCGAGAAACAAAGTTCTTCCACCTGGGATGTTGATATAATTGTAACTTCGGAATGTATTCACTTATGTATTGTACCCCGATGTTTATTACAGGAAGTTTCTGTAATGTATTTGAGTCATGTCATGCCTCGATGTTCCTATCGGGAGATTCCATAATGTAAACAAGTCATGTCAAGTCATTGTGGGTAACCCTCCTATTGTTCAAGGGTTAAAGTCCCCGCAGTTGTGGGGCCCTAGGGTTATTAGAATATCCTAGAGAAGTAGACCCTAGGTGATTTATTGTTAGTCAGGGCAATAGTCCCCACCGTTGTGTTAAGGATAACCCTCCTTGTTGGTCAAAGGGGAAAATTCCCCACAAGTTGTGGGGCACTAGGGTTATTAGACTCTCCTAGAGATGTCGGCTCTAGTAAGTAATTTTTAAGTAAGGCCGACATGTTGGAGTGGAAATCAAGTGAACGAAAGAATATAAATAGAGAGTGAGCCTCTCTATTTATCACACACACACTCACTCATTGGAGTGCATGAGTGAGAGAGAGAAGTTGCTGGGACAAGAGAGATACTACTGCTGTCGGGAGATCATCTTTATGTTTTCGGGTTTTACTTTTGGTGCTGATTCTATCTTTGAGGAAGTTTCGGGGTTTTCTCCTTTATGGTTTCCCTGAGGAAAATTATTTGTATCTCTTGTCTCTTATTTTTATTATTGTGCATGTTATTCTCTTAGCTAAAGATCCTAAGATCATAATGCTAGCTTGAATGATAAAAATCTAACATGGTATCAGAGCTAACCTGAGAAGAATACATTGTGCAGCTCCAGAAGTTAGGGATTCTTAATTTTTGGGTCTCTCTCCACAATCCATCAGAAAAATTATGCTAGGCTGACTCTCCATTGAAGGGTGCATCTTTCTATTGAAGCGGAATTTGATTTCGGACATTTTCAGTTTTTGGTGCAGGAAATTAGGGATTCTTACAGAAGAGGAATTTTTGAGTGAGCCTGGAATAGAATTTCTCTCCTCATCAAAATTCAAAGTTTGGAGACCTAGGTCGATATTTTTGGTTAGGTATAACTCCAGGAAAGTCAAACCCTAGTTTGACCCTGGGCCGAAAAAACCCTAAAATACTAAAACTGCTAAGTTTTGGTACGTTTGCTATATCTCAATATTGGAGAAGGATCAAGAGAGAAAACTTTCACAGGCCGAAGATAAAATATGGATTTACAATGTATCCAAAATTTAGCCTCAGATTCAATATATGCTAGGAGATATGGCTCGACCAAGTTAGGGTTCTAGCATCTCCCAGGATTATGTAAGTTTTAAACCTGTGCAGAGAAGCAAAGCATACAGATTCTTTTAAGCAAAATAGATATCACAACACATTAGTCACACATAAACACAGAGATTTACCCTAGAAACCCTTAACCAGGAAAACCAGAAAACCTTGGAGCCACACCTCCTATTTTCTCTTCATTACATTATGAAATCCTCACAATACAAAATATAGGTATTCCATAACATCCAAATACCCTAATCTGTTAACCCAGATTAGAAAATGAATACAATCCCTTAAATGGGATTAAGTTACATATTTTTAGACAAATTCTAAAAATAGGCATAGACAACTATAAATATCCAAAAAAGTTTGCTCGTTGCACTAGCATCGAAAAAGACCTAATGGCCATTTCCAAACGGAAATAGGGCCTACAACCTATTTGCTCCTTGCACTACTAACAACCTATTTTTTTACTGTTGGGTCTTCATATGCACATGGATTCTCTTCATATTCTTTAAAGGAGCTTGAGGATTATTCCACTTGAGTGATACTCAAATAATAGACCTTGTAAACTCTGTTAGAATAAAAACCAAGAATTCTCCTAATGCTTGGGAAAGAAAATGGATTTGATGAATCTTCCCTTTCCGCTCCAGGGGGTAAACAACTAATATCCACTTTCTGGCACACTTCATCAACCATGGGTGAAATATTTTATATTTTTTCCCCACAATGGGGATCTCTAAATGGATTATGTATCTTTAGATTAAAGAAATCTTGAAAATATAAAACCTCTCTTATATCTTCTTTCAAGGAACAATATTCCATGAAATACTGGGAAGATTTCTTAGAGTTCTTCCCATTGAAAACTTGACCACCGACACTAGTAGATTTCTAACAAATGGACTCATCATAATATGGAGGAAAGAAACAAACAACATAATCCATACATAATCTACCTGATGTACTGCATGTGAGCTGTTCATAACCTTATTCTTCATACTGCTCAATGTCTTCTTCATACCTGCTGCAGTATTCTTCATACTACTCATCAAATTCTTGCTCAGAGTATGGTAGTAGCCTCATGGATGCAAATTTATTCATTGAGATATTTATTTCCACACGATGATACAAGGAAAGAGCTCTGATAACACTGTAATGTTCCCAAGTATGTTATGCATACATGAACACTAAATAATTCTGCAAATTAAATAAAATTTCTGATATTAAATTACAACCACTCAGTGAATCTTAAGATGAGGTAATTCAAGGCATTTTTCTAGGAAATTTGCAGACACCAATGTTATCAGAATCATACTGGAACTAGAAAAACTGGTCGGTTTGACCAGTTTAGAGGGTTGGTCGGTCCGGTTAGCAAAAAAAATCATCAAACTGGATTTTTTTCCAAACAGGGTACGGAACCAGTCAAAACTGGTCGGTCTGGACTAGGGACTCATGAAACTCAATTTATAAAAAAAAAAAATTGTTGATGTACTTTGGAGCCTCTTTGTTAATGTACTTTGGTTCAGAACCTAAGATATGTATTACACTAGGTGTGATTTTGGATATTTGCACCCATATTTGCTATCTATATGAGAAACTTTACATATTTATGTATTAATGGTTTGGATTCATATGTATGCACATGAATATATATGGTTTTTTTTAAATATGAATATTTTATTTATTTCTTATTCAATCATTTTTTTACCTGGTTTCTTGTCGATTTCGGTTAGATTTTCGGTCTGGTTCACATTTTGGGCTTCTCTGGTTCGATGATCGGTCTAGTTCCGATAACATTGGCAGACATGGGACTAGGAAGTGGAAAGAAACAAAATATAGGTTCATAATAGTGAATTCATCTCCCATAAAACATTTATATTGGGTACCATTTATGTTTCAGAATTAGAATCCACTGAAACCTACTCCCATGCTTCAGGGTCACCCAACAGTGAGACTAGGGGAATTTATTCAATCCTTTTTACCAGGGGATTGGGGAAAATTACAGAGGTGTTATCATGCCTTCATAAATTATAAAATATTATTTGGGATATTTCATATCATATTTTTACATGTCTGGAGAGTTTAGGAAATAATTGGGGTTTTTAGGCAATTTTGGCCTAGGGAAGTACTGCGCAATGGAGGCTCCCAAAACCATGTACGACCTCAAAAAAATAATTATATGGAATTATGTATGGGTATTTGGGTATTTCAGTGACACATAGGAACTTTACAAACCTAATTTGAGTGGGTGGAACTCTTTTTATTGCAAAAATTGTAAAACTAGTCAATTACAACTAGTGATCTAGCTAGGGTGCCGAATTAAGCATGAATTACATAGAAGAATGAATTTAGTCCAAAATATGAAGTATAATAAATACTAATACTAATTCAATGAACATATGAAACCCTTCAAATCATTCCCACAACCTTTTCTCAATCATTATTACACTAAACTAATCAATTCCCCCCCATTACACTGATAATCTAAGCTTATAAATGGAGAAATGAGTATGTAATATTATGGAAAGAATTATTAGAGAATTACAGAGATAAATTACAGTATTTATTATCTGCTACACATCATAAATAAATATATTTACTTACCATTACATTAGAGGATTCCAAAATGGTGGGCACAAGGCCCAAAATGTGACAGGAGAAAAGCTGAGAGCGTAGGTGAAGCTTGGGATTCGCTAGAGCTCGAATTGAATGAGATGGAGGATGAAAAATATGTCTGATAATATATTCAATTGCTTAACCTTAAGCGCTCCATACCTGCAAAGAGAAGGGAATGAGAATGAAGGAGAGGGGAAAGGAAGGTTTGGGGCTCATCTCCCAAAGCTCTGAGGTCCAACACTCAGAAGACTATGCTCACATAGCATCAAAAAATTAATTCATCAACCAAAATAGTAAATTGATATTGAATTCTCCTTTAATATATTTCTAGGTGACCTTCTTAGCAAGTAGAGGAAATAGGTGAGATGTGAGAGCAAGTCATCCTCATAGATTCCCTGACCCTAGCCATATATGCACCCTCCTTGAGTAATTGGAAAGTAGGGACCATTGTGGGTTGTTTCCCTATCCATGCCATTCATCAAACTTGAAAAATATGCCATCCTTAGGCCCATAGTTGTTACTTTTGTCAATGACAACTTTTCTTCCTTTCCTGCTATTGTGTTGATCCTCCAAAAAGGAAATTGCACCCTCCTTAGTCAATTGTTTCCTGCTTTTCCCTATGACATATTTTATGACTTTCCTTCTTTTGAGACTAAGTCTCAAAAATGAAACTGCACCCTCCTTATTCAATTGTTTCCTTCTTTTATTATGACAACTTTTGTCATATCTTTTTGGCACTTTCCCTTTTCTCTCTGACTGCTTCTTCCATAGAGTTTCCACTTTCTTAATCTCCTCGCCTAGAAAGTTGGCTTGCCAATTGTGCCTGACATGACAAGCTCAATTCCACATGTTATTTAAACAATAAATATTAATTATAGATACAAATTAAATACATGCCTCAATAATGTTTATTAAGCAAAATTTCCCCTAGGCTAATTAATTAATGCCTCATAAATAATACTTGGACAAAATTCCCTAGGTGAGGTAATTAATGCATCTTTGACCCCCCAATGTGTTGGGAATGGTCTACGCTTTGTGTAAAACAATATGGGGACATGACACCTATGTCCCCCACTACCACCAACACCCCCTCCTCTCTCTCTTTCTCTCTTCCCCCATTATTCCCCCTAACCCATACTAGCCCCCCCTCTCCCCCCCAACTCTTCCTAACCCCCCCTTCTCCTCGTCTCTATCTCCTTACCTACTAGCACATTGTATCACTCTATTTATACCTTTCTCCACTTACCCTCAATATCTTAACACCCCCATTGGTATCTACCTCTAAACCCTTAACACTCCCTCTCCATGTCTACCTCTAAACCCTTACCACCCCCTTCCCCCATGTGTGCATGTTGCAAAATGCGTGCGTGTTTATGTAAATAAAAACACCTGTTTGTTTGTTTCAAATAAAATGAGTGGGTTTTATCAATAGAAAAAAACCATACGTGTTATTTTCACATATTCTCCTAACCCCCAAAACTGCCTATTACATCCCCTATACAAAACCTAGACACCTTGACATTAATCTAACCATCCCTCCTCATAAATTCCTAACACGCCTCTTTCTCTCTCTCTCTATCTCTCTCTCACACACATCCACAGGTCACCCCATACCACTAAACCCCCACCACCCCCCCCCCCTCTGTGACTCCCCATTTTGACTTCGATTGCATTAAATGTATGTGATGTATATATTTTAATTAATCATGGCGTGGAGCTAAAGGAGAAAGCCCCACCATGGATTTATCATTTTATGTTTCAACGATCAAAATCGATGCCAATGGTAATGTGTGCTAGCCACACACATTATAATTATGGACACGATGTACATATGCAATTTAATTAAAATACCCACAACCAACTATGTCAATGCAACAATAATGAGATGGGGGCATGATTTCTAAGAATAAGGGCGGGGGGGGGGGGTATTCAAACCCTTAGGGCCAATGGGGAAAATCCAAATGTTTGCAAAAGAACCCAAGAGAGTAAGAAACTAGTTTCCTTGTCTTATTCACCAGCCAATTTAATCCCCATGGGTTAGTTGGGTAGTTATTGCCTTGGGGAAACATATGCATAGGAAACTATCAGTTCTAGAAGAGCTTCCAGTCCTTGACCTCACACATGCCTAGATAAGGTTGGGGATCAAATTTCAGTCCCTCATGTGGGAAGAAAACCCATTCCAAATTCATGCAGGGGAGTTGGCTAGAGGTAGTCACAGAGGGAGTCACAACTCACTACTCACACAGGAAAAATTCCTCATGTGCTCACGTGTAGGCAGACATTTCTGGATGCAATCACTGTTGGAGACATTTACCATCATACACACTCTTTTTGGTCAAATTGGCCTAGTTAAACCACTATCCTAAGTATAATTGACATTAATTGACATCAGTGGAGCATTAATTTCCATCATCCAGTCACACCCACACCTACCTACAGTCAAGGAGGCTAACTGGAGCACTCCGGGGGTGATCTGAGTGATATTAATGCACCTAATTGCTAACTGGTGGTTACAATCAGTTCAACCAATTATTTAAGGCACCTCCTCTCATTAAATATATTATTTAATGATTATTTATTATTATTTAATGATCTATAGTCAACAGGGCGCCTCCACCAACTTCTGATGGTCAGTTCAGCTTCAGTTAACCTCATTGGGGTTCATTGAAGTCATGGAGCACTAGCACTTGATGGTTGGCTTGCTATGACATGTGTTTGATCTCCTTCAGTTGAGATTCAATCATTTATTGCACTCCAACTTCAGTTAGGGTTTGGTGAGTCAATTAGGGTTTTGGTCAAGTGGTTAACTGAGTGAACCTATGGTTGAGAGTTAGTTAAGCTAGAATCACTCATTGAATTCGAATTTTCTACTTAGGTATTTGAATTCCTCATGGATTCAAGCTATTGATTGACATTGTTATTGTAACTATTCATTGTTTATTGAATATACAGAGAGGAAACAATTTCTGGTTCTGATTAACACCATTTCATGAGTATTTGTTGATTATTCTTTGATGAGATTGATTCTTAGTTCCTAGATCAATGTGCAAGATTAATATGGTATCAGAGAATACAGTGAGACGAAGATCTATCTCTCAAAAATAATATTTTTGACATATTTCTCCATGAAAAGTGAGCAATAGCTCAAAAATCCAACACTGCACTAAAAGCCAAGGCTTACCACTTAATACCCCAAGTAAAGAACTTGTTGATAAAGCTTGCTTGATTGACTATGCTGGGTGTGATTAAAGCCTAAAATGTCTAGTTTGTTTTACCTTATGGTGCCCCCTTTTTTTTTATTTGTGGGTTTTAACAGGTACAACTTCAAATGGACTCATCAATCCCTCTTCTCACCCCATTCACAAGCTATTCGGAATGGAAGTTGAAGATGATTGAATCTCTGAAGAGACGAGGTCTCTATGAGGTGTCTATTGGAATTGTAAAAGAGTCTTATGAGAATGAGAATGACTGGCTAAATGACAGTGATAGAGCTTTTGGAGCAATATGTCTGGCCCTTTCTCCTAGCTTGTACTACCTTAATGGTTTTGCTGAATACCCAAATGATCTCTAGACAAAATTGGATAGAACCTTTGGAAATCACAATAAGGATCATAATAGTACTTTGGAGATCACAACGAGCACCACAAGAGTTCTTTACTCAAAAGTATCAGCCTCTACTCTCTCTGATGAAGTTGTTCAAGATGAAGATGAAGCAAAATCTTCTACACATTCAATTCGAATTGAAGAAAGTATCCATGTAGTGACTCCTTCTCCTGATGCTCTGGAAGTTCATAAGATCTCTGATATCTCACCACCTCATATTTCTGAAACATAAGAATACATTTTAATCTCTGATATTGAAGAAAAATACTGCTGCACTTCTATGCAAACATTCACCGGTGATTTTCCTTTTAATTCTGTGCAAAATTTACCAGTAATTGCTTCTAAAAGTGAAGAGAAATTTGATTTTTACCCCTCTAATATTTCTACTAGTGTGAAAATATGTAAAAAATTGGATATTTTGGAAGAAATATCAGATTATAAGAGTGACACATTTGCTCCCCATGATCTAGATCTTCCAGTAAAATCCTGCAGGATTGCATGCACCAAAATTCAGAATTTTGAAGAAAAAGACAACTATGCATCCACCGTCTCGGTTGACCATAATTTTGGATCTGATATGAAACTTATTTGATCTGATATGATATTATTTGGATCTTAGATTATATTTCTTGGTTCAAAATTTCAGGTTCATAAACCTTCAGTACTGCTTGTAGCTGTTCTCATCAATGGTGTGAATAAACAAGTACCGCAAGTCTCCTACAAAACTGCTGCTGGGGATTTGATTTCATTTCACAGTTTTAGATCTGTTGTGAAATTATTTAGATCTGATTTACATTATTATATAATATTATTTTGTTCATATTTTAAAATCCAATAGCTTTCATTCATGCTTGTAGCTGCTCTCACCAATTCCGGTGTGAAAAATCAAGTACCACAGTTCTTCTTCAATTTTGTTGCTGGGGATTTGGTGTTAGTTTCCTCTTATGAGGTTTTTGATATTTTATTATGTGATTCATTATCTATTTCAGAATCTATATCATATTATGGAGCTCAAGCATTCCCTCTCTAGAGTCTCAGGGATTCTCTACCTTTGGTCACAAGCTCATCTCCTCACAGAACTAGTAAAGAGGAAGACATTCTGCATCCGCTTGGACACTTGCTCCTAAAAATTGGGGCTGCGTTTACCACTCATGGTTTTCTATTCAAGGCTGAAACATATCAGTTTCTTGAGTGTTCCACACATGGTTCGAATCCTCAAGAACCTTTGCTCTCTCTTCATATGATTTCAGTTGCTCTACATGGGTCCAGTTTTCACCATGCAACCGTTTATATTTCTGATTTAGTTGAGTGCATTGTTATTCTTCCAAAGTGGAAGATTCCTCCAGACATATTCATTTAGTTTGTATTGATAGGTTCACATGTACAGTATTAGGATGCTGCTACATAGAAGAACCAATTCTTGATTTACTGCTTAGTTTGAAGGGGGGTATTTTTCCCATGAGGTTTTCCCCGTTTCCTTGGTTATATTAAGCAGTTACTTTATTGTACAAGGTGACCTATGGCCTTAGTTGCTGGGGCCCTAGAATTTTTATGCATCTATGTTTTCTAACTCTTCCTGAGTATAGCTTAAAGGGGGGTGTTGGAGACATTTACCATCATACACACTCTTTTTGGTCAAATTGGCCTAGTTAAACCACTATCCTAAGTATAATTGACATTAATTGATATCACTGGAGCATTAATTTCCATCATATAGTCACACCCACGCCTACCTATAGTCAAGGAGGCTAACTTATCCTTCTCCTATAGTCAAGGAGGCTAACTATAGCACTCTGAAGGTGATCTGAGTGATATTAATGCACCTAATTGCTAACTGGTGGTTACAATCAGTTCAACCAGTCAGTTAAGGTGCCTCCTCTCATTAAATATATTATTTAATGATTACTTATTATTATTTAATGATCTGGAGTCAAAAGGGTGCCTCAACCAACTTCTGATGGTCAGTTCAACATTAGTTAACCTCATCGGGGTTCATTGAAGTCATGGAGCACTAACACTTGATGGTTTTCTTGCTATGACATGTGTTTGATCTCCTTCAGTTGAGATTCAGTCATTTATTGCACTCTGACTTCAGTTAGGGTTTGGTGAGTCAATTAGGGTTTTGGTCAAGTGGTTAACTGAGTGTGAACCTATGGTTGAGAGTCAGTTAAGCTAGACTCACTCATTGAATTCAAATTATATCCTTAGGTATTCGAATTCCTCATGGATTCAAGCTATTGCTTGACATTGTTATTGTAACTCTTCATTGTTTATTGAATATACAGAGAGGAAACCATTTTTGGTTTCGATTAACACCATTTCATGAGTATTTGTTGATTATTCTTTCATGATATTGATTCTTAGTCCCTAGATCAATGTTCAAGATTAATAATCACGTGGCTCAGTTTACTCCCATTTTTCATTGTTGTGTGTTTCCCCTCATGGGGGTAGTCGTTCTATGCAATTTATTTAAGCAAGAATTCATTTTTGGTAAATCCAGTGAGTGGGAGGAGAGACCCATGATTTTTCTAGGTGTTGTTGAGTCCTTTTTGGTCATGTTAGGGCCAAAACCTCCCTGGGAATTAGATTTGCTGCTAGGGGGTTGTTTTTACCCTTCTTGGCATTTTGTTTTGGTTACCAAACTATTTTTCCCAAACCCATAACTATGTATCTTGCTGTGGATGCCTTTGTTATTCTTATTTGGACTATTTTGGAGTGGAAATGGAGTCTGAGCTAGCTTGATAAACCTAGTGGAAGAAGGAACCTCACAAATAGATCTAGAGGGATGGATTTCTTCTTTGCACACCCTGAATAGTCCTAGAAGGGAAGGCATGACCCGAGAGACTGTGTAGCAGAGAAGGGGATGCTTCCTTGTGTTGGGTGTGTGGATGTTTTAGAAGTCAAGCTATATCTGGTGTAGGTGTCCATGGATATTTAATTGATCTCACTAACTTAGCTATCAGGCTTTCCAGCTCCTGTATAGCTTGATAAACCCAAATGTGTTGTCTTGGCTATGTGTTGTGTATCCTTGGCTACATGTGAGCCTACTAGTGTTCCCTTATTCCTTGTGGGAATCATGCCTAGATCAGGTGTGGCAGTGTTGCTGAGAGATTGATGAGCACACTAGGCTATGGTTGGGTGGAACATTGCAGTGACGTAGCTGGTTGTAGCAAAAGATTCTTCTAATATAAGTATTATTGTGTTTAAATCCATGTAACTGTGTTTTTTTTATAAATCAATATGAACATGTTAAATGCTGTGAATGAATGAATTTGATTATGTTGTTTGATAATCATTTATTCCTTTGTATATGATTTTCCTTCATTGCATTTTATCCTATGTTCATCGGGCTAAAATGCCCAAAATAGCTAGCAGTTATGTTAGTTGCATCCTCTTCGTCAAGTAAAGGGGTGGGGATGTGACACCCTCCACTTTAAATTTGTATCTCTCTCTCACAAACACACATCCCTATGTCTCCACTTACTACTAACAACCCCCCTCCTTTCTATCTCTCTCACTGCAATCTTCCCCATAACTTGAATAGTATCCC
>LPNX010455284.1:38964-93512 GCA_001517045.1 Pseudotsuga menziesii | reverse complement strand
TTCATTTTCAGGTGAAGAGAAGAGCTGAGAGAGAGGAGGTCGACTTGCTGAAGGAGGGTTTGATTTTCAGACAGCGCTGGAAGTGATTTCCTGTTGGCACGAATATCGAGGCAGCCATTAGAAGGTACGGACTGCATTTAATGCACAGGACAGAGCATTTAATGTTGTACGGTCTGCACAGAATTTGATGGTACGGCCTGCTGTACGGCCACATTAATTCAGCACGAATTTCGAGGCATATTTTCCTGCACGAAAATCGAGATTTTTATGGACAGTACGGGCTGCATTTAATGCTGTACGGACAGCATTTATTACAGCACAGAAATCGAGGTGTACGGCACATTTATTGCTGCTGGTACGATTTTTCCTAAGTGGTACGGTCTGCAAAATTTTGGTTCAGAAATCGAGGTGTACGGCTGGGTTCTTTTGCTGAGTTCAGTGTCCAGACTTTGGGATAAATTCTGGGTGGAGATAAGTTGTATTTCTCCTGTATTTCTGTCCATTTTATTTTGCTGAAGAATAATAAAAATCTCTCCTCTCTGACTGGTTTTCCCCGTGGGGGTTTTTCCAGGGCTGATTAGCCAAAAATCTCTGAGTAAATTTTATGGTGTGCATGCATTTGTTTTCAGCCTGTTAATTAATTTTTACTGTGTGTTTAAAATTGTTCGGCAAAATTTTAAGTAGCTTCAAGCCTATGCAAAACCGGCTGAAGTGAAAAACACAAATTGTTCATTTAAACCAGCAAGCAGTAAATCTCAGTTTTTCAACATATGAGAAAGTGAAATGGATATATCCTAGGTTATTGTTGCTACAGATGGGAATGAATATGCAAACACTACATTGCACCATGGGTTGTCCCACATCAATCTCCTTTGTTGTTTTCATTAATGGATCCCCCTCACGATTCTTTTCAGCTACGAGGGGACTTGGAAAAGGATGCTCACCATTTCCCTTTCTATTTCTATTAGTGGTTGAACGATTAAGCATGATAATTAAAGATGCAAGAAGAAGAGGGGAACTGAAGGAGATAAAAATAACAAATTGTGTATTCATTACAATTTACCCTTTACCCATTTGTTGTTTGTGGATGACATCATGAGATTTGGACAAGGTTCAATTAGGGAGATAAAAATCATTGAACGAGATTTTGGATATCTATTGCAAAGCAACCGGGATGTTGATCAACATGAATAACTCTACTTTGTGGTTTAACAATATAGTGTTAAGATATAAGGCTACAAATGCAATAAAGTCACGTCGGTGATTTTAGATAAAATTAGGGCTTTTGTATTAAGTTTTTAATCACTTAGGGTTTTGTTCTTCCAAGCTCATTATAAGAGCGAGGACCCTCAAATGTAACATGGTATCGTCTAATAATAATAACATTGTGTTGTGCGATATTGAGTTCTCATTGGTTCAGTGACGTCTAGAGTTTCGTGTTTCGTTGATTCTTGGAAAATGATATCAAAGCGGGAATCCATCGATTTTCGAATGGAGCAACAACCATTTATGTAGTCGTCTGCAATTTTCCTTTAGCCACTAAATCAAAATATGTTCTCCTCACATGAATTTTCTTTAACTGCACTTTTCTTTTGAAGGGAGTCGTAGATCAATTTGTTGTCGTCGCCGAAACTCTTAGTGCCACTACCGATACAATTTGCATCTGCCAATTGAGAGATCCATCGTCCAGATCGTCACTGTCATTGAGAGAGTTGCCATCCAGACCGTCGGGAGAGTCACTGCTATGAAGAGAATGTAGTCGTTGTCCAAGCCGTAGAGTGAACTGCCACCATTGTTGATCAGAACAAAGTCAAAAAGGAACACACAACAGACCTCTGTATAGTCGTCTTTTCAGCTATCAATCGATCTGTAGTATGTACAATTCGTAGGAACACGTACAATAGTAATTTTTCCAGCAATTAATGTTTGTGATGTTTTCAGAAGTTTTATTTTCAACAATGATTAGTTTTAGCAACCAAAGAGATCAGATGCGATCAGCCATTGAGATGCCATTAGAGAAATACTCTGATTTCAACTTTCACACGTGGAAAGTGAAGATCTAGATGCAGTTAATGAATAAGAATATCTGGGTATTGTCAAAGGAACGAAGCTAGTGCCTAAGGATTTGATCAAATTAATAGAATGGCTCACAGTAGAGATGATAAGGCAAAAGCCATTATTGGCCTTTCCCTCTCAGACTCAAAGATACATCATGTAGATTTGGATAAATCGTCCAAGGATAAATGGAATATTCTGAATAAATTATTTGGGGCACAAGCAGTGAAAGCAGAATTTCCCCTAAAATTACAATTCTTCAGTTTTAAGATGTCAACAAAAGCCGCCATGTCAAGGCATGTCAACAATCTAAGATCTATTATATTTATTAGACAACTTGCAGAAGTTAAGGCAGTAGTCGATGCAGAGGATGCCAAAGCAATTATCCTAAGTAGTTTGCCACCTAAGTACAGTAGTGCCATATTTACCCTGAATCAGCTACCTTCACAAAGCTTGAATGAAATGATTGCAGCATTACTAGCAAAAGAAAAAGAGAACTACTTCATGTGAAACAAAAGGAGATACTGCACCAGGACTTGCATTTTATGCAAGAAACAATTGACATAGATCACGAAAAGACAAAGAAAAAATAGAATGTCACTATTGCAAGAAGCTAGGTTATATAGCTTGGAACTGTAGACAACGAGCCAATGACATTTTGAAGGGAAAGGTCAAAGACAGACAATATATAGCTTGATCAGCTTTGATTGAAGAACCACATGATGCTGACACTAGTGAAGAAACTGTAAAAGAAAAGACCTCTTATGCATTGTAGGAAGTCGATGATTTGAAGATAGAAGGGAGCAGTTAACAGCTCAATATGGACGATTGCCTAATTAGTTTAGTAGTTGTGGATTTAGGGAATAATCCCTCATTGGTTGAGACATGCATGTGGATTGCAGTTTACTAGTGAGGTTATGCAACATGCAAGTGGATTGTTGTTCACTAATTGAGTTCGAGAGATCCGTTATTCGTGAGTTCAAGGAATTGGAATCTGAGAATCTCGAGAATTCAACTCAAGGGACACACCTTTCCAACAGTTACGAGGCAGCTTGACGGAGCTCAACCTAGTTCAGGAACTATCTTCAAAGAAGAAGCTTTTAATGGGTGTCTACCTTTGTTTGTTTTCAGTTTATGTGTTGTCAGTATATGCATTTGATCTCAGCATTGTATGCCTTATGCATTTGATTTCAGTTAAGATATAAGGCTACAAATGTAATAAAGTCAACTTAGTGATTTTAGGTTGAAATCAGGGTATTTGTATTAGTTTTTTAATCACTTAGGGTTTTGGTCTCTCAAGCTCTTTATCAGAGCGAGGTACTTGGAATAATGGCCAAAACAAAAGCCGACAAGGTCCAAAAACAGTGGACCATCTTTTTGTTAACTTTCCTTTTACCAGACCTATTTGGAATGAGGTCTCGCATATTTCCAATGGAAGGACTAAATGGGATGAACAAACTTTGGTTGTTTGTCTGTATTTCTGGATAACATATAGATCTGAAAATGTGTACGAGAACGAGACTTTTCCTGGCTTTATTATATATGGGATCTAGCTCTTAAAAAACCAAATGATTTTCCAGGACATGGTGCTGACTCCTGCTCAAGCATCACATAAAATTAGGGTCTCCTTTGAAGGTTGTTGGAAATCACCTAAAGAAATTCATCAGAAGAATTTAAAGGAGACTTCAATCAATTATGAAAATGCATGGGGCTTTTTCTATGGGGCCTATCAAGGGACCCAAGAAATGTATGGAGTAGGGGGCATACTTTTTCTTGAGCCATCACATCATCTGACACTAAAATATGTTGTTGGACAAGGACCAATAACCTAGCTGAATTTTATGCCTTGCGGATACTAATGAAAACAACAGTCGATAAAGGATTTTCTCATTTCTTGTTTCTTAAGATTGGTTGTATGGATGGATCTTCAAATTGTCAATGGCTTTGAGGTAATAAATAATAGGCTTTATATCATTTTTGCGGTTTCTCTCAACTGCAAGTGTAGTTTAGATGCTCAGCTTCTACTCTATATCATGTATTTTCTAATTTCGTCCATGATAGTTTTCCTCTTTGGAGTCCATTTGAAATATCTGCTCAAGAACTTTCCCTTTGATTGATCTTGAAATCAGCCTAGCCATTAGAGAGCAGCTAGGTTTTTGCACTGCATTCATAGCCCTTCTAATCATTCTTAGAACCTCATGCGATCCTTGGTTGATCCCATTTGCCCATTTGATAAGACATTGGTCTCCAATCCCTTCATCACCTTTATATTCTTTTACATAAAAGCACTTTGTTTTGCTAGCGTCACTCTTCAAATTCACCTTGTGCTTCATTGCTAAACACTTGTAATCATATTTATGGACTCCTCCCTTGAGCTAGAGAATACCTAGCCTAAAGAGCAAAAGAGGGTTAGGTGTGGTGACATTGGCCTCCCTCGTGTTTATCCACAAGCCATCATTGATGTTAGGGCTTTAATCTCAAGGTGTTGGTTTGTGTGATAATACAAGGCAATCAAGTATAGGAGAAAATAGATAGGATTCAAGTTCAAGAAAGAAAGTGTCAAATTTTAGAGAAATTTGCCCATGGATTACCAAGAGATCGTGTTCAAGCAATGGCAGAATTTGAGACATAAGGAACAAAAGTTTATAAGAATACACACAGGAGTTCTATATATAATCAATTCGATTCAAACAAGGAAAATTTTAGAAGCGAAATTTTGCCCATAGGCAAATTTTGTATGTTTTTTTGCAAAAAAGATTCACCAATTTCCATTTTTTTCTTAACCGAACTCGCCCAAATTCCACAAGATAAAGTTTTTACTCCAAAATCGCCAAAAATGTCCCAAAACAATATAAAATTCTTAGACATTTAAATATCTTTACAAAAATATCGCCAAACATTTTATGGTAAACACATTGAGAATTAGTAAAATTCACCAACATTTTGACAACTTAAGATAAGTATAAATCCTTTAAAAATTTCCTGGATCCGAACACAAAGAGTACAAAGACCAACAAAGTTTCTTGGTAAATGGTATGTGAACGGATTATGACTGGTAATTTAGAAAAAAGTTAATTTGCATAAATTACATTTAGTAGAAGAGGTGTGCCAATTAGCACTAAAAGAAAAAGAGAAGTTGACGTGGAATGCAATCTGATGGGATTTTAGCAAAGGAACAAGCACAAGCAGCAGATAAAATAAGATATGATAAGATAATTTTATTAATGTCCAACAAACGACCACAAAAGTAGGTGTTGGTATCTAGGTCTGCACTTAGGATTGTCTACTTTCACAAACTTGAGACTTTGAGTCTTTAAACCTATCTGAAAGTTGTCTCAAGCCCTTCGGAAGAGATCTTCATCTCTATCTTCAAATCTTCCTTCAGATTGTGGCCTTTAGCGGATAGTGGTGCCACTATAAAGTTCACTCTGCTTTCTCAAGTATAACGATCGCTCTGAGTAAGGGACCAATTCAGATCTGCAAGCTGCTCTGAGCCTGAATTTTTTTTAAACTGGTATGTGCAGAAATCTCTCAACTATTTGGTCAGCTCTTTGTTTTGCTGCCTGGAGTTTCAATTTTTTAGCATGTGCACCAGACCAAGTTTTTCTTGTGTAAAATGGCGGACTTGAGGACTGTAGAACCCTTAACTCCCCATAATTATTACACATGGAAACTTAAAATGCAACAATCGAAAGGGCTTTGGCAAATGCTCATTGAGGAGAAACCAACCTTCACCAAGGAAATTGAGAAATTTACTTATCGAAACAACGTCAACGAAGCTATAGGATTGATTGGGCTTCATGTTTCTAATAGCCTGTTCTTTTATCTTGATGGCTGCAAAACACCCAAGGCAAGTTGGGACAAATTGGCCTCCCTATCTTGGAAAGTCAATGAATTTCATGCTTTACAGTTGGAAGCCAAACTGTCAGACTTGAGCATGCCACCATTGAAGACTGTCTTGCCAAATTCAGGTCGCTGGTAGCACAGCTGAAAGGGTGTGGGAAAACCAAATCAGATGTTGAGTGCATTTTCTTAATTCTGTCAAAGTTGAAAAGTGCTTGTCAGGTATTTTCTTCCGCATTTTATTCTACGATGGATGCACTATGAGATGAGTTTAAACTTTAAAATGCCTTCTTTTGATCTTTTATGTGAGCATCTCATCAGGGAACAGTCCAACCTGCTGCAACTTGATTCCCTCTCAAACCCCAACAATCAAGCTTTGTTGGCTCAATCCTCCAAAGGGAAGAAGAAAGGGCCATACAAAAAAAAGAAAGATTTTGCACAAGGTGGTGAGCATCCCTCCAAACCTCAACAGTAAACCAAATCATCTCCACCTTCCAAGCCCGGTGAGTCTTCTTCCAAGACATGGAAGAAGAAAAAGTCAGATGAAATTTGCAGCTTTTGTGGTGCTCAAGGGAATCCAGGCTCAAAATGTTACAAGAAACTTGCGGCATTGAATGAAGCCATGTAGCAACACAAATTTTCTGTGTCCAAACCTTCTTCAACAGGTAAAGGGTATGCTTTATCTGCCTGGGCTTTATATGAATCTTCTGATTGTTGGATATTTGATTCAGGAGCATCTCATCATGTGACTAATTCCAATGAGCTACTGCTTTCCACATCCGATTGTAGCATTTCTCAAATTGCAATTGGGGACTCCTCAACTAGATGTTTTAGGATCAGGCACTGTGCAGTTAACTGATGTTCTACTTGTTCCTGATATTTCTTCTAATCTGCTTTCAATCTATCAGATTTGCCATTCAAGTGATGTGAAAAAGTGAAATTTTCAACCAATGTAGTCATTCAAGAACTAAAAAATCCAGAGATTGTTGTTGCCTCTAGAAGAGTTGATCATGGCTCCAGACTCTACAGGTTTGCTGGTTTTGAGCCTTTCTTGGCTTCCTCCTTCATTGCACGTGTTGATTCTTTGAGTGGGCTTTGGCATGAAAGATTTGGACATCTAAACTATAGGTACTTGCAACAGATGAGCACCCAAAAATTGGCTCATGGACTTCCTAAGGTCTCTTGTACTGATGGAGTTTGTCCAGGATGTGTTCTTGGCAAACAACATTAAGACCCATTTCCAAAAGGAATGGCCTTGCATGCTACAACACCTCTTGAGTTGGTTCATAGTGATCTCATGACATTTCCAACTTGATCTTTTTCAAGGGCTGAGTATGCACTCACTTTTGTTGATGACTTCTCACAATACTCTTGGGTGTACAAGGTTCTTAAGTTCAAGAGTGAGGTCTTTGCCACTTTCAAGACCTTCAAGGCTTTTTTCGAGAAGCAGTCCTCTCATTCTATCAAGAACCTGCGCACAAATAATGGGGGGAGTATGTCAATCAAACATTCAAAGAGTTTTGTAGTAAACATGGATTTTTGCATCAACATTCTGTTCCCTACACCCCTTAACAGAATGGCATTGCTGAAAGAAAGAACAGGACATTGAAAGAAATGGTCAGTTACATGATTCAATCTAAGAGCATGTCATCTCCTTCTGAGCCGAAGCAGTGAACTATGCCAATTATATTCAGAATCGGATGCCACATAAAGCAATGGTGTATATGACTTCGGAGGAAGCTTAGAGTCATGTTAAGCCCAATGTCTCTACTTTTAAAGTATTTAGCAATGCGGCATTGACCTTAAGTCCAAATGAAAAGCGCAAAGCTATGGAGAAGAAGAGCCAACCACTGATATTTGTTGGCTACTGTGAAGACATGAAGGCATATAGGTTATTTGATCCTATATCCTATTACTAAAGATGTCTTGTTTTGTAGGGCAGTTCGTTTTAACAAGCATTTCAAACACTCATCCGACCGTACTCTCTCCATAGATTGCCATGATGATGCAAATCATGCTGACAGTTTTGTCGTCATAGAACAGGAAGATGAGGAATCACACAATGCCGCAGATGAGGAAACTCAGCCAGTAGAAAATCAGCCAACAGTTGAGCAGCCTGCACAGGAACAATCTGATAAGAACAAGCATTGTGGAGGAGCTCTCATGAGCAAAACTAAGTTGCACGAAACGTGGAAAAGTTTCCAAGTTTCCGAAACGGGGACGCCTAGAAACGTGACCCCCCAAAAATGGGTACGCCGGGGGAAACGTCGTATATATATATATATTTATATTTATATTTATATATTATTTTAAAATACTCCATTGTTTTGTAAAAAAATAAGAATGAGACAAATAAACAATAATTGAGAAGAAAATCACATCTTTATTAACTGATCATTTATCAGATGAGCCTTTACATCCAAAATTAGCCTTTATAAATTTATACTTGAGGCTTTATGTGCTGCACAAACTTAGCCTTTATAAGAAATAGATGTTGCACAAACAAAAAAAACAAAACGTTAATCAATATTTTAATCAAAACGTTGATCAAAGGACGCTGTGATCAAAACGTTGGTCAATATTTTAATAATAGAGTTTGGACTTTGCTTATAACTTGTCAACGACTGCCCCTGCTGTATGGCTGCAAGAAAAAGACAAACAAACAATTTTTATTTTTTTATGGAATCTCACTGCTCAGTCACTTTCGAAGGACGCTCTTCCCAAAACATGGTGAATATTTTATGACAAACATGTGCTTATAAAGATTTTAGAATACGGTTTGAGATGTTAGTAGGTGTTAATTAGGTAAACTAAAAATCAATTTTAAGAAAAACCACTGTTTTTTGAACCCAACAACCGAAAAAAAAATTTGGAAACGCGCTGTACAGCACTGAAAGTACCCGAAACTCCGCCAACCGTATCGTACGGCGTTTCCAAATCTGGAAACTCCGTAGGGTACGGCTGGTGGCGTTTCGGCGACATTTCGTACCAGTACCCGTGTTTCGGGGAGTTTCCAGTACTGGTACGCCCTTCCCGACGGAGCTTCCTGCAACTTAGGAGCAAAAGAGGCCTGACCGGTATGGCTATGATCTAGCTAATTTCATTTATTTTGCTCCTACTCCTTCCAACATTCAGCCACAAACGACAGGCGTCTCTCTTTTGAGTCATGTCATTTCAAATGATCCCCAACAATTCACTGATGTTGTTGGGAAAGCTAAATGGGAAGTTGCCATGACAGAGGAGTATTCTTCCTTGATGAAGAATCAAACATGGAATCTCATTCCTCTTCGTAAGGGACAATAACTAGTTCGTTGCAAATGGATCTATAGAACCAAATATGTTGCAAATGGTTCTGTTGATAAGCACAAGGTACGACTAGTGGCCAAGGGCTTTTCATAGGTTGAAGGGATTGATTACTCCGAGACTTTTGCCCCTATTGCCAAGATGAATTCCATGTCTTGTGCTTTCTCTTGTTGCCTCCCAAGGCTAGTCAGTTTACCAGATGGACGTGAAGAGTGCTTTTCTGCATGGGGATTTATAGGGAGGACATCTACATGGAGCAGACTCTTGGTATTGTGCAGGACTCTTCTCTTGTATGCAAGCTTCGACATTCATTGTATGGTCTCGAACAAGCTCCTCGAGCTTGGTATGAGAAGATGGACAGTTTTCTGATCACTTCAGGGTTTCAGCATTGTCATTATGATCCTATTGTTTACACTAGAAGACAGGGCACTGATCTCTTGATTTTGGTTTTGTATATGGATGAATTAATTGTCACAGAGAGTTCTTCATCCTTGATTCAGAATGTTCAACAAGCATTGATGGAACAGTTTGATATGACAGATCCTGGTCTTCTGCACAATTTTCTTGGTATGCAGATTCTTTAGTCTCTAGAAGGGATAATTTTTTGCCAGCAATACGCACTTGACTTCATCACTTTGGCATGGCTGATTGTAAGTCGACACCTACTCCATTTCATTCAGGTGTTACTCTTTCTACCAACTGCTATTCACCACAAGTCAATCTGTCTTTGGCATGGTTGATTGTAAGTCGACACCTACTCCATTTCATTCAGGTGTTACTCTTTCTACCAACTGCTCTTCACCACAAGTCAATCTGTCTTTGTATTGACAACTGGTTGGGAGTCTATTGTATTTTACTCATATAAGACTTGACATCTCCTTTGCAGTTGGGTTTGTATCTTGGTTTTCTTAGGATCCTCATGAGAGTAACTAGAAGGAAGCTATACATTCGGGGCACTACCAAGTTTGGCATTCACTACACCTCGGGTGCTTCTCAGCTTGAGGGTTTCCCTGATTCTGATTGGGCTGGTTCTGTTGTCCTAGCTTTTCATTTGGCTTTGTTTCTTACCTTGGGGCTGCTCCTAATGCTTGGTCTTGTAAGAAGCAATCAACAATTGCATTACCTTCTGCAGAGGCCGAGTATCGTGCAGTTGTTCTTGCTAGTCAAGAAGTCCTTTGGCTTCACCAACTATTGACAATGTTTGGCATTCTACAAAATCATCCCACTACTCTTTGGTGTGATAATCAAAGTGCCATACACATCTCTCACAATCCAGTTGAACATAAAAGGACAAAGCACATTGAGATTCACATGCACTTCATTCGACAGCTCATCTAGGATGGTGTTTTTAACTTGGAGTACATGCCTACTAAAGAGCAGGTTGTTGACATCTTCACTAAACCTTTGACATCCCCTTGTTTCTTTAGTTACGATCAATGCTTAGGGGGAAGGAAGTTGTCCTTGGGGGGTCACCTTGAGTCCTCCCACCTTCACTTTTGTTTATGTTGTGTTCTCTCTTTTGGGGAAGAGTTTTTTTCCTACGGGTTGTTATCACATCTATAGTAGCCAGGCTACCATATTTTATTTTTCAGATTTCAATACACTGTTCAGCCAATTCCCCTACATATGAGATGCTGAGATGAGCATCTATGATGGAACATGATTTGATTGATGGACTATAGTACCATCCCATGCCATGACTGAGTCTCAGCACACTCAGATTTGAGGACTGATGTAGTCATTTTAGCCATTTGCAGAACAGTGATTTGTGCCCAGAGTTGTATCACTGCTTTATCAGTGGACACATGTTGGTTCAAATGGATTATTTACATGTTTATGACTCAGCTTGTTTTATCTTGTGTTATGGTTATCATTGCTCTTATACTCATTCTTGTGACATGTATTAGCACTTAGTGTCATGATCTGGCGATCATATAAATATGTGGACTTGGATGTATTGTTATTATGTATTGATGTCCCTACTCAGATCTGGAAGTTCTTGATCTATACTCATTGGTTTTACCCTCCTTAAGGAGAATAGAGGTAATCATTCTCACCATACTTTGGCTTGCTAGTGTTGGTTTCATTATTCATTGTCTCCACCCATCCATTACCTTCCAGTTATGTTTCTTACCCGACCTACTATTTTGACTTGTGGCATGGAGGACCTTTCCCCACTAGAGCCTCTATGATTGGATAAGCTTCCCTATTTATTTGTGTTCCGGCTCTGAGTTACCTAGGTTGTGTTGGCTAAACCTTAAACAAGTAGCATTTCCATCAATACAATGTATTTGGAAATGAATATCTTATGAAAAAATCCCATCCATGAAAAGTAGTTTTTTTAAACATACATGAATGCAAGGCAAGCCTAATGAAATTGGCTTTGAAGTACAATGGAATGAATATCTTAGAACATTCATGAAAAGTAGTGTTTTTCAACATACATGAATGCATAAAGCCTAAAATAATAAAAAATCCGTGAAATAAATACACAGACCAAGGCTATGAAAAATCAATGGCCCTAAAAAGCAATGGTTCCTAAAGTTATATCTAAGGATTGCTGGCCTCACTTGTATTTGGTTTGGATTGTGAGCATTGTCAAGGTGAATAAGCACCTCTGAAGTAACTCACCCATTTGTTAGACACTGACATCCCCTGTGTTGTTGCTTGTCCATCATATGCTAGAGTGAGTATTCCCTTTCCATATCTGAAGTGTCACAATGTCGAGTTGGTGGTCATCCTTTGCCCTAGCCTTCTGAATTTTTAGCCTTCACCCTTCACTTGCAAATTGATTACAACTATGAAGTGAGTATGATCTTGAAAGTCTGGACTGAGTTATAGTTAATAAATGTAAACCTTGTATATTTGTTTGATAGATCGCCAGTGAAATGATTGCTACTTGTTATGATTATTACTTGAATGATTTGTAGAGCATGTCTTGATCTTTGAATACTTGCAGCAGATGGATGTCAGCCTGGGTTATATTATATGGTCATTTACAGATTATTATTTTATCTATCTGGGTATATTGGATATTGTAGATGATCATGCAGATACCTATAGAGTGTGTGAGTATACACCTTACATGGATTTGGACTCTCTGAGTCCAGTGAGACAGCTTGTTTTCAGCTCCGGGCACCTGCAAAGATGATTTGGCTCAGTTTACCCTTCTGGTACAGTTTTACCATACTGGATGGCCTGTCTGAGCAGGGAGATATTTTTCTTGGATCTCCTAGGGCATTGTATGAGGCATGGGGGGTCCAGACACTTGTTTGTACCATATTACCCCCCTCCCAGAGATCCTCGTGGGTTCAATTGGATAACGTAGGCACCCTAGGAGGTAGTTTTTGGCATGTCACGTTTCCCGAGGCAGATAAAAAATAATGAAAATGGCTACTGAAGAATTTGATTTGAGCTATTGAGGCAAGAAAACAGCATGGGATGAGTTCTGATAATGAGGGTGATGTATTCCACTTCTTCTCCAGCAGTTGCAGCACTTGGATGGGCCCACATCTATTTTTCGGGCATATTATATTATTTTCTAGAGCTTTTGGAGGCTCACGATTTCCTCAGAGAGCCACTATTTTGCAGTTTAAAAATTATATTATTTTTATTGTGCCATGGGGACACCCAAAGGGAGTTAGTTAACATTCCCTAGACCCACCATGTGCTTCATTTATGTTTTGTTGAGTGGGATCCCCTCTCTTAGGGTGATTTAGTCCACTTTTATATTATATTATTGTATTGATCCATGTATTATATGTTGAGCTCATCTCAATCGTTGATTGAAACATTTGTATCTTTTAATCTTAGCCACCCATTTGAAAAGTGGTTAGGATTTTGGTTAAAACTATTCTTGTGGAAATTTTTGGATCTCCTTTGCATCTGGTGTTCTTCGATGGTGATTAGAAAATCTATTGCTTCCTAGCATTTGAGTATTTTTGTGAGATCTATATTTTTTGGGAAACATTGTCTTGTCTACAGGAGGGCGACTTCAACTTGGGCGTTTTTGCAAGGGGTTCCTCAACTCGCTTGGCTTGGATGCGCTTGTATCAGGGGGTTTTCATTAGTATCAATGCGATCTATGATTTCATCTTGTTATTCTTCTACAGCATTTGTTCTTTTCTCTTCATGCATCAAATCTGATATGGTTGACGTTTGTTGTGCAGGAGAGAGGCCGCATTGGCTTCCTTGGGAAAATTGTTTTACATAGAGGCTTGCATCAAATCTTCTCAAATTGATCAGGACAGCACAGATCATCATCATCAAGGCATCTACAAGGTTTTCCAAGTAAGATCTATAGGTTAGTTCTTCTTTTCTGGATCTCAAACCACTGACATCTTCATTTTCATGTTAAAACCCTAAATATTAAAAATCAAAAAATATTATAGATCAAACCACTTGATCTCGAGGCAAACCATTTTTGGGTTCTGTAGATCGGGTCAAACCCTACGTGGGTCTTCAAAAACGTTTTTCTAAAGTGACTCCATTTGGCCCAAATCCCAAGGCACTGTTCTCTAAACCCTAAATATTAAAAATAAAAAAATATTATAGATCAAAGCGCTTGATCTTGGGGCAAACCATTTCTGGGTTTTGTAGATCGGGTCAAACCCTAAGTGGGTCTTCAAAAACGTTTTGCTAAAGTGACTCCAATTGGCCCAAATCCCAAGGCACTATTCTCTAAACCCTAGCACTACCCTTCATGTTGCCCCCTTCTCTTGCGATTTGATCTTTTCCTTGTGGCTCTGGTACTTTGATACTGTTATACCCTCTTTCGAGTCTATCCCATGCTACTAGATAGCCCCAATCATGTTCTTACCCTCCCTGCATTGGTCACATTTCCCAAGGCAGTAGATATCTTCATCTTTTGCTAGTACCCTGATTCTAGATCTAGTAATAGACTTATAAGTCACTTGCATTTCAACCTTGGATCACATTTCAAGTTACATAAACCTCATGATCCAAACCATAACTCACCTTGTGACTTTATCCATAGATCTAGGGTTTACTCCACCTTACACCTTACGTACTTCAACTCCATTTGATTTGATCTGGTGTTTAGGTCTGATCTCTCTTGTCGAGAGTAGATATGGGTCTCCCCCATTGTTTTATTGGGCTAAGATAACATCAAGTGAAGATTGCCTCGATTGGCGTGACAACCATCTATTTGGGAGTCAAGGCTACCTTTCACATACCTCTTTAGTTGCCCTTCCCTCTACCATCCATCCTGGATCCACCTCATAGAGGCGACTACAAGTTTGGTGATAACACAGGTTTTTCTCTTTTTCTCTGGTTATGAGAGTTTGCCCATGGGTACTTCATCAGGCCTTGTTGCCGAAACCCATTTTTGCTTCTTTTGTTTCCTCCCTATGTTTCGCTTATGGGGGGGTGTTAGCGTTTGACTTTTCCTAAGGTTGTGATTCCAAGGAAGCCAGGTTGTAAGCTAGCCTTTGTGAGTTTTAAGCTCACGTAGGCATTCCATTATTGGGCCTTCTCCATCACTATATAAGGAGACCCCTCGTGTAATTTTTTTTTTCAAGGAAGATCAATAGATCATTCTTTTCTTTTCTCTCATTGAGGAAGGTTTCTTGGCTTTGTAGTTTGATCCCGGGAGTTTTTGAACATCATATGGATTTGTGGACCCATGCATTGAAAGGTATTTGTTTTTTTATGCTTCGAAGGGATCAAATGATAGTGGATTTTTAAAGTTGCTTAGATCCTAAGTTTTTGGGTTTGTCCACTTTATATTATGGACATCATTTGGTCAAGCTTTGGAGAGTCTTGAAGTTTCTTTGTTGAGTTTTGACTTGGTTTTCATCTGATTATGATGAAATTGTCATTCCTTTTAGGCCCCTATGTATCTTGATGGCATTGACCATCATTATTGTTTTATGAATAAGTTAAAAAGTTGCTAGAAGTTTGTTAGAGGTTAGTTTTTTAATCATAGAAGATGTGATTTTTCAACCAAAAAACATGCGATTTTTTGTAAAATTCTCACTGTGTGATTTTTACTTTTTCCCTAAAAATAAAAAATTGCGCCACGATAAAAAAAAAGTGTCAAGAAGGCGGGTCCGTGGCCTTTAAGGCCGATTTTGGTGTTTTTTTGGTCATTTTCTCTTTGGGCTTTTGGAGAAGGAAGGAAGAGGGCTTGTGGTCATCATCATTCATTGAGGAGATAGCTAAAAAATCATCATCATCACCATCAAGGATTTTTTAGTGGAGTCAATCTCATTTTCCAACCGATGTTAAAACTTCCAAACTTCCAACCCTAGGTATATATTTAAATTCCACCATGTTAATGCTATTTTTTCCATAGATTTATGCACAGTTGCTTGCCTCTTTGCGTGCCTACATTTTGCTACTTTTTTTGCCATTTTGTCATGATTTTCATCCACATAAAACAATGTAAGGTTATTTTTTAATGGGACAGCAAGCTTGATTTTTATCCACCCTCTTATTGTCATTTTTCATTACTAATAATCTAATCTAGAGGTCTGATTGTTTAAACTGGACTGCTGTTATGTTTTCCTAATGGGGTTTAATACCACTTCTTGTGTTTTTGGTGCCCTAGGTTTGATTTTTGAAGCTGTCCATTTCCATAGCAAATATCCCAAAGGCATTGGACCCATTGTGGCAATATGTTGACCCTAAAGATGGGACAAACTAGCAGCGCTTGAATTGTAAATTGTGTGGGAAACATACGATAGGAGGGATTAGTAGATTGAAGTACCATTTGGCAAAACTCCCTGAGCATGATTTGGGGCTTTGTAGTGCAACTACCTTGGAGATTATGAGAATTTCCCATGATTCAATTCCCTTTAAGGATCAAAAGAGGAAAGAGGCAACCGCAAACAAAGCCGAACTTGCAACTAGTGGAGTGGCTAAAACTTCAAGGATATATAGTTATACCACTGAGGGTAGTGGTAAGGGCTCCACGGGCATGGATTCACCTACTAGGAGGGCCTCATCTTTTTTTGTTCCACAAACCGGAAGTGGTGCACAACTTTCCATTAGATCGGTGATTAAAATACGGAGTAGTTGGCATAGGCCCCTTAGAAATACTCATGAGAAAAAATTTAAAAAACATGAGTATCATTGTATGAAATATGTTGGATGAATTGCATTGTAGCAAGCATAGCTTGTGGAGTGATTCCTTCCTTGAGGAGTATTTGATAGTGTTACCCTACCTTAAGGGTCTCTCTCTATCATGGTGTTATTCTTATGGTGAATGTATTTTGCTTGTTTTTCAAGCATAAGGGTTCTATATCTTTTTTGTGGTTCAATTTTTGGGTTAAGGATCATTACAAAAGGTATCAGAGCGCTAGCTATGTTACCGCACAACCCCTAAAGTTTTGATTCATTGGAAGGATACCTCAACAAAAGATGCTACTTGGGAACCATCACCAATTTTGCAGCAATTTCCCCAACTCCAGCATTAAGGACAATGTTGCTTTAGAAGGGGAAGGGCATGTTAGGGTCCTACCCTAAGCCACCTACTTTATCAATGTACAAGGCCATAAAGCCCGTTAGATAGTAACTGGGTAGTGACTTAATAAAAAAGGGCCCTCTTTATGGAATAAAATCCCCTAGGTGGTTGATCGTCATTAATAGCGAGACCACAAGTAGTTAGGGCTTTGTCTAATGAAGCTATATATAGAGAGTAGCAAGCTATGTAATGTTTTGTCAAGAATGGATATTGTGTTTAAAGCTTTGCTCTTGGACATTGCCCCCTTGAAGAGGCAAGTAAACATAACTCTCTATTTTGAGTGTCTTTCATACAAGAGATCTTTTTCTGAGCTCGGTGGGTTAGCTCAAGTGGTTGAGAGTTGTTTATGCTAGCAAAAGCTCTGGGGGTCAAATCCCCGGGTGGCTATGCCGAGGCCTCACTTGATGTCCCCACCGAGTTAGGCCCCGTAATCAGGGCCGACGGTTTACCTCAGGTACCATCCTAAAAAAAATGGGGAAGTACCTGAGGGTTTTCCGAGCGATGTTCCATCATAAAAAAATAGATCTTTTTCTAGTTTTATCAATTCTCTCTCGTGTTTCTCTATGTTTTCTCTTAATTTCTGGGTTTAAGTATATGACAAGTGGTTTAAGTAAATTACAAGTGGTACCTATGGAGGATAATATCTAGACTTGTCACCTCCTACTTTCAAGCTCTAGATGGTTACTATTGCAAGAGGCCCCTTGACTAGGTATCTGCTACAAGGTTGGTTGGATAGCATGGAGCCTCCAAAGACCCCAACAAGTGGTTAGCATCAAATATGTTCCTTTGACATAGACTATGCCTTCAAGGAACAATAGTTGACATTGATATTATTATTATTTCCAACATTTAGTATTCTAGTTGTTGGCGAGTAGTGGAGAGCCCGACAAATAAATAAAAGAATCTTAATGTATTCTAGTTGTTACTTTTTCAACATTAACAATCATCATTAGCTCATTCAATATTATGCAGAGTACGTTATTATCATTATATCAACAATTATAGCTCATCATCACATATCATCATCACATAAGAAGCATAGCAAAACATGGTACACAATATTTTTACGTGGAAATCCAAGTCTTGGGGGGCAAACCACGGAAGCCTTATAATAGTAGTTTTCCAGCAACAACTAGAAGGAGGCAACAACCCCCTTATTATAATGACTTCAATTCTCCAGATACAAGTGGAAGGAGGCTACAACCCCCTTATTATAATGACTTCAATTCTCCAGATACAAGTGGAAGGAGGCTACAACCCCCTGATTGATAGGCTACAACCTGAAGGAAGCTCCAACTCCCTAATTCTCTGGCTACAACCGGAAGGAGGTGACAACCCCCTTTCCTTGCCCAATCATGCCACCTTGATATGAAGATAGAAACTGTTGAACCATGACCGCACTGATCCTATAGACCTGCTAATCAACACATGTACTACACTACACAATATGTACCACACTGCATAACCACTGCCACTACTAACCACTGCTCATCATCTGATCACTACTCATCAACTAATCATTGTCCATTGTATCACGTTGCTCATCAACTTGTACAATCAACATGTCCAATCAAGTTGTACCAATCAATTTGTTGCTCACATCATCCGACTTAGTCCATCTGGGTCTGTACACCAAACTCAGTCCACCTGGGTCAAACCAACTGCCCATACAGCTCAGCCAATCTGAGTCAAACCAACTGCACATAAGGCAACCTGTGCCAATCTTGCTCAACTGAACCAACCTGTAGCAAGCTACTTGTGTACCTTTTTGAAGATCATGAGATGAAGAAACAATTTGCAAACCAAAAGAAACTCTATATCATGTCATGACATATCCCTTGCAACAAGCTTTCCAACGAGCCAAGAATTTTGTAATTTCGATTTCATATGAGAAAGTTATGCCAATTTTAGTGAATCTCTTTAATCCTCAAAGATGCCCAAAAATTGCACCTCCACAAAGTTTCACACTTTTCTCCAAGAGTAGCGAAATACCGAAGAGATACTTGATTGATGAACAAATGAAATGTTTGATATTCTATTTATATAGGCCATGGAGGAAAGTTAGTACCTCAAACTGGGTCAACATGCAATTCAAAATTACAAATAATTAAATTCTCTTTTGATTGGTCGGCTGACCCAAAAACGTGGTGTACACCAACTTCAAAAATTCATATCTCTTCAACTGTAAGGACTTAGAAGATGCTCCACATATCAACGGAAATGGCTTGACGAGTACTATCTTCCTATGATGGGTTTATTTGTAAATTCTTGGTCTAATACCCTTAAATTCTTAAATTTGTTCAAGACTTCAAAGATTCCACACATAAAGGTGCCAAAGACCATGTTACCTTATGCATAAGTTCCAAGTTCAAAGGATTCAATGGACATCATCAAAGGCATGAGGGATTCGATGATCTTCACATCCACAAACTTCACATTAACAAGGAGGAGGGATCCACCATATACTCATCATATCAAAGGGTATCATGGACCCCAACACCACCAATCAAGTGGGAACAAAGACTTTTTTCAAGAATAACAAAATCATATTCAAGGTCTCCATATCATTAAAAACATATCCAATGGTTCCACTATATATCTTCATCACCATAAGAGCACCAACACCCGAAAAGAGGGGTACAAAGACCTTACCACTAGTTTGCAACACCTTATGGGCTTCATATGCATGATCACAAGGCTACAACATGCCAATGACCATATAGCGTCCAAGGGCCATCAAACCACCATATGTGTGGATTCAATACCCAAGTCTCCACATGCAAGAGGATCAAGATCTAAGCTTGTGGACTCAAGGACCCCACAAGAACTCAACGACCTCAAGACCATCCAATGCAAGCAATGGGCTCCAGCATCAACACATCAAGGGACTTACACACATGAGCCACATCATCCATCCAACAACCAATCAAGAGACCAAAACAAGTACAAGCATAACAAGCAGCACAAAGACCAGTAACCAAAGATCAACCAGGATCAAGGAACTCAAGAATGAACTCAAATGGGACCAAGATACAACTTAGGGGCACTTGACCAAGTCAATGGGTAACGAGGGCTTTTGCCATTGTTCCAAGGCCTCCAAGGGCTTCAAGCTTGGGCTTGGACAAGGTCAAAAGGGATCCTCTGACACAGACAACCACAAACTAAACACTAACCCTCGAGGACTCCAAAAGGGGCACCAAGGACTCAACAATTGGCAGCAATGACCAGACACTGTTGGCATCAATGACAACTTAATCAACAGAACTCAAGTGATTTTGTTTTGGCCAAAGGTTCTTTTCTCTTTTATTTTCTGAAGATTTTATGTGTCTCTTTATTATGCCATCCATATCAGACTTCTAAAGGCAAGTCGTGACCTGCTAGAGTTTAGGGACTACCAAGGAAATATCATTGCAATCTTCCACAAATTCCTAGGAAATTCAAATATCAATCAAGACAAGATGGATGCCTTGATGATGGGTATCATAGAATCCCTTCAACAAGGTTTCGAAAAAATCAATTTTGAACAGTCCAAAATAGCTATTGATCATTGGAATGGGAAAAAACAAAATATGTCTTGGGAAATGTCTAGTCAAGTATCCTGGAATCAACAAAGCCGCAAAGAGTTTCAAACTGTGTTGCACCAGTTTGCGAAACACTGAAACATTGGGAATGTGGGTACGAGTGTCTGATACCGCTAGGAGTTTCTCCCAAATTTATAGGAAATGGTGGGTTGGGAGCGGCAATAATAAATATTAAAAAATTTAAATTATAATTAAAAGACAAAAGTAAACTTGAATTATAAATAAAACTTTGTAAAACTCTGAGTTCTACCAAACTACCTTGAATTTACCTTGAATTTTCTGAGTTACCGAGTTATATGGATTTTGATCATTAAATCCTTCCACCGAAACCGTAGTAAAATTAGTAATTAATGTTACTAAAATATTTAAGATATTCAAGTAAATATAGTTCAATCACAAATTATTAATTAATGGGTAAGTTAGTTCAATAAGCACAAATATCGTATGAGTTTAAAAAAAATTAAAAATCAAAACTTAAAAATTATTCATGCAAGTTAAAAACTTAAATAATAAATTTTTTAAAAAGTCAAAACTTAAATCGTCGTGGAAGCTCAGCCAAATCCTCTGGAGCCTTGAATCTGTAGTTGTCTGCCTCAATTTTTTAGGTTGCCTCTGCCCTCGGCTCTACACAACACGCACACAAACACAATGCTCGACGTTGGGCTCTTTCACACACCATGCATACAAATTGAACATAACTTCTCACACTCACACTCAACACGAATATGAATCGGCTCTCACACTCACACTTAGCACACATACAAATAGACTCACATAGATACTCTACTCAACTACTCAATCAAACACGAATTGATCAACTTCAATGTAATACACCATAGAGGGGGGCTCTTTCTTCAGATATTTTTTAGAGTTCAGTGTCCAAATTTCGTTTAGGGTTTTTCATGGGAGAGATTTCATGCATTTCACATGCCAAAATCTTGACATACAAAATTTTGGGCCCCACGGAATTGGGAACGGTTGAGCATTCCTGCTCAACGAGGAGTGTGTGGGCGTTCTTGGGAAAATAAGGAACGTGTGCAAGCTCCGAAAATTTGGAACTCTAAAATTGAGGTTCCTGAGCTACCATATCTTGCAGCTAGATGTTCCCTAAAAGTTTCGCAGCTTTCGGAACCGTTCCGCTAGATTTTGGAACGTTTCATACCCGTTCTTAAGCTCCATGGAACGCGGGAACTTCAGGAACGAGTTTCCTGAAGGCTGGGAGCAGTTCTCGTGCAACATAGGTTTAAAATCATGCAAGCTTGACCATGTGAAGAGGACAACCAATTATGTAGGAAATTGCCTTGCCAATAGAGTAACTTCCAGCAAAAGTGGTTCAGTCTTTGTTGCTAAAAAGCCATCCTGTGGGGGGTAGAAAGCAAGTGTGAGGCCTTAGCTCATATTCAAATGCCCTATCTATTATGAGATATGTGGATGCTAAAATTGCTTGTTTAGACAATCACATGGCTCCTTGAGAACTTTGGCTTAGTATGAGGATCAAGATGTCATGCATTATTTTTTTGCAAGAAGCTTCATTTATGGAAAAATACTTTCAGAGACAATTTTCTCAAATTTCCAGCTCTAGACTTGTCACCTACTACCTTCAAGCTCTAGATGGTTCATGTTGCAAGAGGCCTCTTGGCCAGGTATCCACTACAAGGTTATCAAATAGCATGGGATTCCAGAGTCCCCAACAAGTGGCTAGTATGTATCTCAACACTAATTTTTCTCAGCGTTGGATGCTAGGCGAGTTGGGTAAAACCATTTTTGGTTCAAGACTTTTAGCATGGCACCCATTTTGGGCACATATTTACTCCTCTAGGCTTGCCTCTGCCTCATTGTTTCTCTTATACATTATAAGCCCTTCCTTTCTTCTTATGCTCTCTTCCTGTTTCTTTTCTTGGAGATGCTTTTGGCTGTGGCATTGTTAACACTTGTTTTTATATTTTTGCATTTTTTTAGGAGATGATTTAAGTACTCCCAATGTTCACTTATGTCATTGTACTTTTTGCAGTCTCATTGGCCGATCTTGGCCACTATTGGACATGGAGACATAACTTCATATTTAAATTTATATATGTTTGTTTTCTCTCAAATTTTCAAAGTATGGACTGTCTCTTACTCTATAAATTGAAAACAAATTATAAATTTGACTCTTGCCTTTTACTTTTTTACTTGAGCATCTGGGATGACAACTTTCAGCATTTAGATTTAATATGTTCCAATCTAACGTCTAGGTTTGTTGTTGAGAGCAAAAAGTAATTATTAGTGAATTATAAACCTAGCGATTTATAGTGGTGAAAAGTAAATGTAAAAGAATTTGTTTCCTTCCTGTCATAATTTGCCATATTATGTCTCATGTCTGATTTATAATTTATAATCGTGTATTGATTGCTTTAGTCACTACACTTATTATTTATATTTTCCACAAATCCAAGTTCGGTAAAACATAGAATGTATTCCCTGCTAGAGGACAGAACTTAGGCAACACAATCAATGGCTAGCAAGCTTCGAGCTGCCAGGGTGATAAAATTCAACTTTGATAGGACATCTAAAGGCAACCTGGGACCTGCTCATGTTGGAGGTGTCTTTGGGGACCACCGAGGTAATATCAATCCAATCTTTCACAAATTCTTAGGAGATACATCCAACAATCAAGCCATATCACAAATTCTTAGGAGATACATCCAACAATCAAGCCGATATGGAAGCCTTGATGTAGTGAATTATAGAATCCCTTAAACAAGGTTTCCAAATCATTTTTGAAGGGGTGTCCACATTAGCTATTGAAAATCTGAATAGGAATATCAACACCCATCTTGGGATGGCTAGTCAAGTATCCTGGATTCAGTAGACCATGAGGAGTTTTGCATCATGCAGATTTGAACATGTGAGGACAGTGAAGTAGGTAGCAAATTGGCTTGCCAATAGAGCAATTCCCAGCAAAAGTAGAGCAGTCTTTGTTGCTAAAAGGCCATCCCCATTGGAATGAGGAGGCCTTCACTTAATTAAGACTCCTGCCCCACGCTAGCCTCTCTGAATTCCCCATTTTGATTAAACATACCACGGGTGACACCTTTTATCCTAAGACTCCTCTACTTGTTTATCATTGCATCTCCCTGTATCCCATCCCTATCATATTTTATCTTACACCCATGAAGATTTTATTCTCTACAATTAATTGCATTATCTCCACAGTCCTCTCAGGGTTCCTGATTGTTGGACAGAAGAGTTGTGTTAAGACCAGCAATGGGGTGGTAGATGTCGATCTGGTAGCTTCCACATTCCTCCTTTGCTTTAACTGCCAGAGTTTCCTAGGATGTCCACATACGTACTCCCCACCATCATCTATTCACTTCACTTTGGTCTATCTCCGGCTTACCCTGCTCTTACTCCCATTATCCTCTGGGTCTGGCATTCCTTTGTTTATTATCTACCTCTTTTGCAATTTTTGTTGAGCTCTATGTATCTGGAACAACAAACTCCTAGCCAGGGTAATGGTCTAACAAACCCGTTCAATACTCAAGCTAGGTTTAATGATTTCATGTAGCAGCATGACCCAGAGTTAGTGCCTTCGAACCCTTGCAGATAATTAGTGATCAGGGTATCAAATGAATGAATTTTGGATGTCCAAGAATTAAAATCATATGTAACAGGAAAAGAGGATGCTCGTACCCAGTTCAAGCAGTAAGTTCACCATGTTCTTCACCTACTGAACACTGCCATTGAGACAGTAGACATTAGCCATTCATGGAAAAATGACAAGGGCTTCAAGAAAAAGATGCTCATGCCTGGCAGTGGTCATGGATGATGTGAAAAACAGACATACAACAACCATTGTTAAAGAGGAGCCTATTATGGAAGACACGGCCACCAACAAGCAGCTGATGAAGCAGGACCCTCACCCGAAGACCAGATGAATATGCTTGAGGCAAACCTTTTGTTTCTACATCTGTTGTAATTGTTTACTTAAATTTTTGTACTGGGGGTTTGTATGGGCCAAAAGAGCATAGCAATAGATAGCTTTTTATGTTCAACTGTGATGGTACATAAGATTAAGCACTGTTATATCCTCCATGAAGTTGTCATGGTAATTTTTGTATATTTTGTAAATTTTGCTCTTCAAACTTCAAAGTGATGGCAGACTGATAGTTGCCAACTGAACTGTATGGATCTCTCTCTGAAGAGAATTTTATACATACATACATATATATAATGTAAAACTTAGAATATATCTTGTTTTGAGCCTTGACACACTATTGAGCTGACTGGCAAAAACAAGTGACCAAGACTATGGGTACCTTCCTGATATCCAACTCAGGTAGTTGTTGCAAAAGGCATCCAGCAGTAAATGCAAACTTAATATGAGCATTACTCTAAAATCTAAATAACAATGCATGACAGTAGTGCATGGGCACTTCTTTCCACAAAATTCTCTTACCCACCAACAAAAAACCAAAATGAAGCTCAATTCACAACAGCGAAATTTTCAGATAATGATGAGCTTTACTCACCTTTACAGCATCAATATTCTTTTGCTTAATGTCAGCAGCAGAGTGGAGAGATGTGAACTTCGCCACAGAAGTGACAAAAGCATCTCGTTGTGTTTGCATACCCATGACAGCAGTCACATGGATCGCATAACGGAAGCCCTCGAGACAATGGAATGTGACCACTTCATCATCAGTTTGGCCAAGAGTAACACTGAATGCTGCCAGCATTGGAGCCCAGCAAACCTCCAGCATGAATCTCAAAATTTCCACATCTGTTGCAGCATAATAGGTTGACCTGCAGATTTCAAGTTGATTGGCTTAGTGACTTGGAAAATCACTGCATCTAGAAGATCTTACCAGAGTATAAAAATCCTTGTAAAACTTACTCAGATTTGCCAGTCTTTGCTTTAAATTGCTCTTGCATATGTCGAATGAGATCATCACTCTTCTCCAAAGACTTTTCTTCCCCTCTCTTGCGAATTACTAGATTAAGTATACTATCTAAACCTAAAATCATGTTTCCATTAGTACGCTGTTTACTTGGTAGAGTCAAAGTATCATCTTTCATCTTGATCTCATTTTTTACTATGCGATCATATAGGGATCCAAGGTAAACTTCTGGTAAATCCTTTCCATTGTCTATTCCTCGATTGTTTCGCATAAAATCAGCTTTTGACATCTGAAACGCCAGAGGTTGTAAAAACAAAAAAGGAATCAACTAAAGCTTTACACCAAATAAGATTACAAATAATTTTTTGCAAAATTTTGATAAAAGTAGACTGACAAACCTTGTTTTTGACCATCGGATTGTGTGCATCTGTGTTGAGCAATATCACAGAATAAGCAAGCACATAAGCAGTGTCTGCACTTGTAAATGCTTTTGGGTTGCATTTGGAATAGCATTCAGCAAATTTTTCCATGATACGGTCAATTTTTTGTGCCTCTCCAGGTAATCTGAAGCCTTGTAAAAACAACCTGATTGCTTCATCAAATTCCATTCCTTCAAAGTTGAAAGAATCAACATATGCATGCATCACCCTCAGAGTAAAATCCTCCCTTTCTCCTAAATAATCCCCAATCATGGTTAAATCTAAGCCAGAAGTCTTTTTCAAGAATGTTGCTATATCCTCAGGAGAGTCCCCAACCTTTTTTGCATTGATAAGAAATTTGATACCCTTAGAAGGCTTTCTGTTGAAAAGTGAAATCCCTTCCTGCTTAGTCATCAAGTACTATTCATGTTACTCGTAAGAATTCTACAAATATCTGGGACTTGAGACAACTACATTACAAAAACTTGGGATGAAAAGACTCAGAATTTTAATAAATTGAAGTTATTTACCTGGAGCTCTAGTTTGTAGGCACGTCGCTGCTCAAATGTGGCAGCTTCTGATATATCTCTACTGATTTCAGCATGAAATGGTGCTCCATTCATGGCATCTTCCCGATTTCCGTTTGTCAAAAGAATTGCATTACCAGTGTCTCCATTCATATCATCTGATTGAGAATTTCTCGGCAATGAAGAATCTGAAATGCGCAACTGCTTGTTCATCCAAACTCCCATAGATCTACATATCCCTACCAAACATTTGATAGATTCTAGTTTAAATGTAGTATCCTGAGTTGGAGACAATGTAGTGATAGCCCCTGGATGAACACCTTGAGCAGTTTTTAATAGTCCATTAACCATCCTGCAAATCATGAAATGTACTGTGATTTGTAAGATGCAGCTTGAACCATTCTAAATTCTATCATTTCGTCACAGGATTCCACAAAAAAATCTAATGTGATATATATATATATATAAAAGAAGATGCATGAATGTATGATTGTATTTCTTTTTGTATAATAATAAAATATAATATGCAATTGTTTCCAAACAAACATCCCTTCTAAAAATTCTTAGCACTATCAACATGATTATGAATCCATGCACATTGATGAAAAAATCATCTTTGTTGAAAATTACAAGAAAATAAATAAAATCACCCTGGACATGTAAGAGTAACAGGCATACCTCTCAAATATATTTGGCGATTCAACATCACAGTCATAATTGACAAAAATATCAGCCAGAATTTGGGAATCTGTGGATAGTTTATCCAAAAAATGAAGAATTATCATCTTCTGCTGAACGTTTGGTTGAGCAACATTTTCCAGAACACGGAGAATAAACATTGGGAAAAAAACTCCAATCTCAGCCTTTAACCCAGCTCTAAATCTTGATACCAAACTCATAAAAATGGAGCAGGAAAGTTGGAAGATATTTATCATTGACAGTGTACTGTTCTTCAGAAGTGACAGGCAAAGGTACTGTTTGACTCCGCCAAGAAACCTGTTAGATTACAAGCATGTGGGTAACAACAATCAAAATATCTATAAAAAAGTATATATTTAAATTATTTTACTAGTTCAAGTGAACTTTTATAGTTTCTAACTTTCTATAACTGAAAAAGTGTAAAAATACAATAACCCTGCACAAGTTTGATCTCAAATTTTAATGGAATAGAAAATAAATATGGGCTTTCAATATGCATATATCTATAAAACTAATTTTGTGCATATCAATGTAACAGAAAACCAGGCTGTTTAATTTAAAGCCAATTTATGGAACAAATTTTAAGTCTTGTAAGACAAAATATTTCCGTACAAAGTTGTGAACCAACCCCAATTCAAATGCCACCTGTTAGATTATCTGGTCACTCCAAGCTGTTCCCTTTCAGGCTTGGCAAGTTGAGTGGCAGGCTGCAGCAAAGATTGCAGAGCTGGAGAGAGGACACACATGTGAAGGAGATCTTAATGAGGTGATTTTTTTTACAGGTCTGCTTTGCAATTTGGGTCCGTAGGATGATGTAGGATGCATGTTTGAGGGCATCTTCTATTCCACGAGGATGCAGATCCCAATGCTTGAGGTGCATCTAATTCTGGCACATTAATGCTGGAGGTTACTCATGAAGAGTGGAGCAAATTTCTCTAGATGGCACATTAATGCTGGAGGTTACTCATGAAGAGTGGAGCACATTTCTCTAGATGGCACATTAACGCTGGAGGTTACTCATGAAGAGTGGAGCACATTTACTCCTTACTAGTGAGGTGCTTTGCTCCATTACTAGTGGGGCACATTCATGATGGGAATTTCCATTCTCCATGAGGGTGCATCCATGATGGGAGTTGCCATTCTCCATGAGAAAGAGGGTGCATTAGTTTCGCAGACTGTGAGAGATGGAGTTAGTGTGTTTTCAGTGTTTGCTTGGAGAGCAAAGTGTGTGAAGCTTGGGTGTGATACCCAGTTGTTGTATCTTTATTTTCTAAGTAATAGTAAAGCTATGTGATTGCTGCTAGGATTTATGGCATGGTGTTCATCATTTTCAGATTTCCTATTTTGCAGATCTATGCACTGGTTATCTGCTGTTTTGAATTTCTCATAGAATGTTGTGTTTGCACTCCTGAATTTACTGTACAGTGTTTTAACTTTTTAGTATATGCAGATCTGAAATTTTGATTGGTGAAGATTAAGTTTTAAGTTTAGTCACTGTACGTTTAAGTTTTCAGTTTATCTTTGAGTGCAAACCCGATCTATGAGATGAAAAATTGATATGGAATCAGAGTTGTACAGCTGAAGTCTTCTGACCAGTGTATGAAGAAGGCGGTTGCCTGTGAGAGGGAGCTGGTATCAAAAGATTTCAGTTGTGATGCACAGAAATCTCCAGTGAGTGGAGTAATCTGTGCTGGGGAGTGGCACAAGGACCAGTGAGGCACTAAGCTCCAATGATTGGAGTCGCTTCATGCCTGAGAGAGGCTGTTGCCGTGGATACCCATGAGAGGTGGTGTGAACCAGTGAATAGTTGATTTGTTTTTCTGGCTAATCTGTTTTCTGTGAGCTATGTTTAAGGACTTGCAGGAATGGGTACCTTGACAAGTCCATGAGAGGGTGACTGACTAAAGAGTGCTTCAAACCTCACTCCCTGGAAGTGCAGAATTTGGATGCTATTGGAGGAGGTGGACCTTTGGAAAGTAGAGAAGGGAAAGCTACAGTTCCAATGGATCCACAGCAATTGGCTGACTATTGGAAGAGAATAAAGTTGCCAAGATGAAAAGAACCACCCTTGATTCTGTGAAGGACCATTTGATCCATCACATCACTGGGAATTCACCAAAGGAAATGAATGAAGCGTTCACATCCTTGTACAAGAGAATCAACATGTCCTGGAAACTATTACTGAAGAACAAACTGACTAATATGCATATGAGCAAGACAGACAATGTATCTAGATATCTGATGAAGATTACCGAGCTTAGAGACCAACTCTTTCCTATTGGTATCAAGGCCAAAGATGAAGAGCTAGTGCCTATTGCAGTAAATGGGTTCTCACTGGCACAGGAAACTTTTGTGTGGAGTATCTGTTCACGTGGACACACTACCACATTTCAGAAGCTTTGGGATGATTTCATCCAGGAATAGACAAGGTGAGATACATTGGTAGCCATAGCACTCATCAGGAAGATCATTAAAGTGGGGAAGAAGAAAGCTGGACCCAAGAAGGGTAAGAAAGAAGAAAGTTGTTCAGTTCACTCTGAGAAGGACCCTGAGCCATGTGACATGTTTTCCATGTCACAAGAAGGGACAATATGCAAGCCAATGTCCAAAGAAGAAGAAAGGGAAGCAGCAACAAAAGCAATTCGCAAGGAATGGGGACGCTGTAGTGGATGAGTCGGTATCCACGCTGGAGGGTTCCTTCTCCATGATTTCTTGTTTGTTCACCATTACCACTTCTAGTGTTGGTTCGTATGTTGACAGTGGAGCGTCCTAGCACATGACCTTCAGCAAATTTCAAGTCCAAGGAGGCATGCAAGTAGAGTTGGGAGAAGATGTAAATTATCCAGTTATTGGAATGGGAAGCATCTATTTCCAAATGCCTTCAGATGATGTTCTTGATTTGACTAAAGTCATGTTTGTTCATAGTTTGATGAAAAAGCGTCTTTCGGTTCCAGTGATTACAGATAGGAAATGTGTAGATGAATTCAATGATCGAGCCACCAAAGATTGCAGCAAAGATCATTTGAAGGTCTTTGCTAGAAGTGTGCCACAAGATGTGTTGATTTTTCCTAAGCAACACCGAGAGCCGTTCTCTGGGAGAATGAAGGGAGAATGAAGGCACCTGGTCAGTTACCAGGAAATCATCCCGGTCTGGGACTAGGACCTCAGCGTGGGGCTGAGGGCCATTCTCTGGGAGAATGGAGGCACCTGATCAGTTATTAAGAAATCAACCCAGTCTGGGACTGGGACCTCGGCTTGGGGCTGGGGGCCATTCTCTGTGAGAATGGAGACACCTGGTCAGTTACCTGGAAATCAACCCAGTCTAGGACTGGGACCTCAGCCTGGGGCTGAGGGCCACTCTCTAGGAGAATAGAGGCACCTGGTCAGTTACCAGGAAATCAACCCAGTCCGAGACTGGGACCTCATCCTAGGGTTGAGGGCCATTCTCTAGGAGAATGGAGGCACCTGGTCAGTTACCAAGAAATCAACCCAATCTCGGGCTGGGACCTCAGCCTAGGGCTGAGGGCCATTCTCTCGGAGAATGGAGGCACTTGGTCAGTTACCAAGTAATCGACATTGAGTCATCTGATGCAGCCTAGGGCTGAGGCACCTAGTCAATTACTAGGTCATCACCATAAGCCCTAGACTGGGTCTAGGCAGGTGATGCATTCCTCTCCTTGATCTATGGGCTATGAGACCTTCTCAAGGTACTAGCTACCCCTGGTTGAAAGACCTAGCACTTGATCTTGGTGGCAACGAGGAGAACAAGATAAAGCATGTAATAATCCTCCTTATTTATGAAGATGCACTTCGAGTGGACATGTATGGACCGTGGGGACCTTGAAGAACCCTTGAGATGACTTGTTGTGATCATAAAATCACTTGAAGGACCAAGAAACCCTAGCACAACTTGTTTTGGTCCAAATGACCATCAAATGAAGGACCAAGTGTCTCAAAGATAAAGACTAAAAGACCAATGGACCACAAAAGATTAAAAGTCAATGGTCAAAGATGAAAAGAATAAAAGGCCTAAGGTCAACCTCCTAATTATATGGAAACATCTTATGTTTGATGAACTATAAATAAAGAAGCATTCTAAATTGTTTCATCATCATCCAAGATCATCATCCACTGCTCCTAAGAGACAAGTCGTGTTTATTTGTTGGGTTCTTTTTCTCCTCTATCGCAGCACTTCAAGGGACAAGGACAAGTCAGTATCTGCCCTCTCCAAGTCCACGGCAGCTCCTCCATTGCTCTCTTTTCTGGTTGAAGACTGATATAGTGCACCCGAGACCTGCTAAGGTCATTCCTTGTGCACCCGAGCCCTGCTAGGGCTCTCCTCTATGCACCCGAGACCTGCTAAGGTCACTCCTTGTGCACCCAAACCCTGCTAGGGATCTCCTTTATGCACCCGAGCCCTGCTAGGGAACTTTTCTGTGCAACCGAGCCCTACTGGGGTCTTTCTCAGCCAATCCGAGCTCTGATTAAGCAGCAGATAGGGCTAACAGCAGCTCAGTCTGAGCACTTAAGCTCACGGCAGACATCAGCAAGGTGAACAGCAGCACATGAAGTCACTAGCAGGCAGACTGTAAATCGAATGATAGTTGCTACAATTGGTTGAGGTTTGAACAAGGCAAATTTGGTCTTTACCAGAATACTTTCAAAGTTTATCTATTCATGTTAAAACTTAGTCATCTCATTTCAAGGATGAATTATTAATGCTTTGGGGGTTTTGTCCTTAAAAGGTTTCCCCGTGAAAACTCTTGTGTTCAATTTTATGGATGATTGTTTTACTGCTGCTAATGTTTTACTGCTAACAATCTCAGTACTATATCTATTACACAGTCTGTAAACGTTTATAAAAGAACTGTTACTGCTACTAAATTTCATGCACATGTTAAATTTAAACAAGGTGACCTCTACAGACTCCTTGTTGATGTCTACAAAGCATGGAGCTTTCAAGCATGATAGTGGCAAGTTGAGTGAGTTGTGGCATAAGCACTTCGGCCACTTGCAATACAAAGCCCTTCATCTCTTGAAAGGATGTGGTGCAAAGACTCCCAAACTTCAAGATTGAGAAAACAAGAGCGTGCAAGGGTTGTGCACTCAAGAAACATTCAAAAGATGCATTTCCATTCGGCAAGTAGAATCCAAGAGAGATTCTTGACTCAATCCATTCAAATGTCTGTGCACTTATGTCCTCTTCCTCGTTAGCAAGTAATCTTTATTATATTTCCTTTGCTGATGATTCCTCACGTAGAATCTGAGTTTATTTTTTGAAGACTAAGAATGTAGTGTTCAACAAGTTCACAAAGTTCAAGTCCATGGTCGAGAATCAGACAAGCTAGAAGATCAAGTGTTGAGATCCATCAATGGAGGAGAGTACACCTCCAAAGAGTTTGGTGCAAGTTGCAAGGATGAAGAAATCAATAGGGAAATGGTAGTGCATTCCAACCCATAGCATAATGGGGTTCCAGAGAGGAAAAACTGGTCCATTATTGGGATGGCAAAGACAATGATCCGTGACATGGATCTGCCCATATGCCTTTGGGTAGAAGCATGTAATATTGCAGTTTACATTTTGAATAGATGTCCTCGCAAAGTCTTGAAGGACAAGAGACCAGAGGAAGCTTTTATTTCTGAGTATCACATTTCTGAGTAATTGGTTGTCCCATTTATATTCACATTCTTGACAAGAAGAAGACTAGACTGGAACATTTTGTTACAGTGAAACTTCCAAGGCTTACCAAAGCTATGTTCCAAGTTCCAACACAACAGAAGGGGTGGTGGTGAGTAGAGATGTGGAGTTTGTGGAGGATGGATGTCAAAGTCCCAAGAACCTTCCACAAAGAGTGAAGAAGGAGAAAAAGTTGTGTGTCCCACTTCTTAATCTAAAAGAATGGGAGAAATCAAAATCAGATCAGCCTTGTTCCAATAAAGGAATTGAAACATCTAAACCTAGTAATAAAGCTAGAAAGCCAAGATAGATTACACAAACATTACAGGATGCAAAAGAACAAGTAGGAGAGTCGAAGACTTCTTTTCAGTTGAGTCATCCCCCTTAAATGTTTCCTACTCATTTTGCCCTGATGTCTTCCATTCTTGAGACAGACTTCTAGCTTTGATGAGGCAGATGTAGAGCAAGTATGGCAAGATGCCATGATACATGAGTACAACACCATAATCAAGAATGATGTGTGGGAGATTGTTCCAAAACCAATAGGGAATTTAATGATTGATTCTGGATAGTTGTACAAGATAAAGCATGCAGTTAATGGGAGCATTGAAAAGTTCAGGCCATATTTGTACCTAGAGAGTTCTCTCAGAAAGAGGGAGTTGATTATGAAGAAACAATTGCTCATATTGCTAGGTATATCTCTATCCATACCATTAGGTCTAATGCATCTTGTTTTGGTTATAGCCTCTTTACCAAATGGATCTAAGGACTCCTTTTCTGAATCGTGTGATTAGAGAAAAAGTATACATCAATCAACCAAGAGGGACTGAGGTGTGTTACCCCTTGACATGTAGAGGTGACTTAATGATCATTGCCTATGTGATCTTCCATCACATCCAACAGTTCCACAGATAAGATCATGGTTTTCCAAAGACACTTCCAGCCTGCTCAGATCACCTTCTTATGTGCCAAAGATTGCTGGGGACATTCATTTGACACCAGTGTTATGACATATGCTATCTACTTGACTCATGGTAAATGCTTTCTTATGTGTAGACATGACCATATGGGGTCGATGGTGTTACTCTATAATGAATCGTGTATCCTAGATTGTTGTTTTATAGCTAAGGATGCATTGTGTTGTCATTGTAATGCTTGCTTAGATTAAGTGTATGTACTATGACCTTGTGGGTCAGGTGTATCTCTTGAGATTTAAGTAAGTCTGGCATTCATTTCATGTCATTCACAACATTTTACCTAGCCATTTTTCATGCCATGTCGTTTCACTATCGATTTCCATCATGTCCCCCTTTCGCAGTTAACTTATCATTTGTCATTATCCATGGTCTCTATACTATTGCTATGTATGAATGACTAAGCCAAAGTTAAAAGAGCCAAAGTACTCTAAGGGAAATGTAGCAAAACGATAAATGTTGTATATGTCAGCAACGCCCCATTACAAAAGAACCAGGATCCGTATGTCTCAAGTTATCAAAGCCGAAACTAAAGCAAAGGGACTTACATAAAAAAAAGGGGGATTGCAAAAAAGAGGCACAATGAAAGGGTAACTCGAGAAAAAGCTCCCCCTTCTAAGCCACACATGTGGAAGAAAAATCATTAACCCCTAGTTCTAGAAAGCTAAGGGGTAGACCTAGCACTTAGACACATTTCTATGATGGTTAATTCGCTAACACCCTTCCCTAGCATCACATTCATTTCATCGCCCTCACCTTACATCGAAACTTAGGAAATACACTTGGTTATAGGGGTGTAACATGAAATCTAGATTAATTATGGCCACACCATGGTAATTCTAAGGTTAATGGGATAATTAATAAAAGTGAGTGAGTTAATTACAAAAGTGCATTTGAAAGTATTTTTATGTTAATGTTTTGCATATTAAAAGGTTTTTTCCTAAGTCATGCATTATATTGTCTAGCACTTGGTTAATTCTCTACAATGGACCTAATGGTCCCCTCTTAAATGATGTGTCCTCCCTCATGCATACGTGGGCAGCTTGAGGCACACTTTTCTTCATCTTGTTGGCATGTGTGAGAGGGCCAACCCTTTTTCATGGTATATTGATGATAGGGATGAGTTGAAATGAGCTTTGACCACTTGTTGAGGAGTTCATTGAAAACTTGGACCATGCTTCTTCTCTCCTAATGGGACATTCCATGTGTGGCACAACCCTTAAGGAGCTTCTTACATATTCTAGAGGAGCATCTTAGGGTTTTTGACTTGTCATGGATCCTTGAGATACTTGGCATTTTCATCCATTGGAGCACTCCATCATTTGAGGCATTTATCATCATGGTTTAACTTGTCTATTATTGTCAAGTGTGCATGCTTCCTTGGAGTATTCATCACTTTGACTTGGTTCTGATGGGGGAGACCTTATTGATGTCATAACGCATTGTTTCACGCAATATTGATGAGGGCGCCATCCCCCTTGTAGTGGTTGATTGGTCAAAACCTATGGTTTTGGCCTTGCACTTACTCATTTTGACCACATCTTTAGAGCGCTCCACTTCTTGGAGTTGTATTTCATCTCATCTATTATTCCTCTCTCATTCTAATGGTGCGCCCCCCTCACATGGTCAACGTGACTAGGATTTTGAGTTAGGGTTTTGGTATTTTGTGTTGATTTTTCTGCGCAGCATCGAGAGTCATTCTCTTAAAAGAATGGGGACACCTAGTACAGCTGATCAAGTTTGAAGAAGAAGATATTGTGATTGTACCCTAGCATGGATGAGTCAAGCTAAGGCATCATCTTCCATTGAAGACAAACCCTACGCTAGGGTTTCTTACCATTTTTATGTCTTAAGGGTTTTCTTAAACCCTCATCTTCAGCATATTCTTTCTCTGGGCAGCCATCATCAGATCCGGACAGCCATCATCAGATCCAAGCAGCCATCTTCGGATCTTAACAGATCTACACGGGCAGTCTCCTCTTCTTCTCGGGTTGCCCATATTTCTTCTTGGGCAGCATTCTAAGGGCACGGCCCTTCCTTCTCTGCCCTCGGGCAGCTAGCAGCAGCAACCCGTAAGGGCTAGGGCTTGTTACAGACCCACGGGCAGCCCATAGGGCATACTCGGGTGGGTGTTACTGCAACCCCAAACCCTCGAGCAACCTCAAGCAGACCCGTGAGGATCCCAGTCAGAAGAAAGTCTTGAAGGAGAGGCTACAAACTTTGAAGATGAACAAAGATGAAAGTGTTGGTTCCTTCTTCACAAAGATTGCAAAAGTAGGAGATCAACTCATTGCTATTGATATTACTGTTGATGATGATGACCTTGTGCAAACTGTGGTTGATGGTCTCCCAAGCTCTTGGGAAACCTTCATGGCATCTGTCAATGGACGTGAGAATCAACCAATCTTTGAAAGGCCTTGGCATGATTGCATAGAAGAAGATGGAAGGACCTCAGGTAAGGTAACCAAGGAAGACAACCTTGCACTTGCAGCAAAGACAAAGAAGTTCAAGAAGCCTTTCCCTCAGCAAAAGAAGGGAAAGAAACCTCAAGGTAAGTTCTCTGACATGTCAAAAATGGAATGTTATAATTGCCACAAGTTTGGACATTTTGCTAGAGACTGCAAGCAGAACAAGAAGAAAACCAAGGCTAACAAGGATGAAGAACCTAGAAGAGAGTACTACTTGATTTCTACCCTCACTAGTTCTTTCATAGATTGTGCCACTTCTTGGTTGGTGGACAGTGGTGCCTCCAGGCACATGACAGGTAACCGTGGAGCTCTCACCAATTACAGAAAGAAGAAGTTCACCACACAAGTGGAACTTGGAGATGACTCCACTTACAAGATTGAAGGAGTTGGCTCAACCTCACTTCAACTTGACTCAGGTATGGTTCTTCATATTGATGATATTCTTTATGTTCCTGGTTTAAAGAAAAATCTTTTATCTGTTGTTGGCTTAGAGGACAAAGGCTACAGAGTCTTCTTCATGGACAAGAAAGTCTTTCTATGGGCAAAGGACGCAGATCTAAGCTCAGCAGTACAGATTGGGGTTCGAGAGGGAGGCCTTTACAAGGCTTCTGAAGATTCCACTCATGCTTTGATACATCACACAGTTGACCCTTGTGAACTTTGGCATAGAAGGTTTGGACACCTTCACTACACTCTCCTAGGATTGCAGAAGATGGTTACCCAGAAGTATCTCCAAAACATGAAGGAATCTACAAAGGATGTGCTCTAGGTAAGAACACTAAGAAATCAATAGGGAGATGTAAAGGTATTTTGGATTTGATTCATTCTGTTGTACCAGAATGAATAGATCTAAAGGTATTTTGGATTTGATTCATTCTAACATTTGTGGGCCTATTTCTTCACCTTCCTTGAGTGGGTGTTTATATTATGTCTTGTTTATTGATGATCACTCTCGAAAGTCATAGATTTACTTCCTCAAGGCCAAGAGTAAAACCTTTAACAGGTTCAAAGAGTTCAAGACACTGATTGAAAATCAAACTAGCAGACACATTCGTATCTTGAGATCAAATAACAGAGGTGAGTATGAATCTAATGAGTTTGATGATTTTTGTCGGGAGGCAGGAATCGAGAAAGAGCTGAGAGTACCTTACAACCCTCAGCAAAATGGGGTTGCAGAAAGGAAGAATAGAACAATCTGTGAAGCTGCTAAAGCTATGATCACTGATCTAGATCTTCCTCTATCTTTGTGGGTTGAAGCTACAGGTACCGTTGTGTATATTCAGAACAAAAGCCCTCATGCTTTCTTGGGGGAAAAGACTTCAGAAGAAGTCTTCACCAAGAAGAAACCTGCAGTTGACCACATGAGGATTTTTGAGGATTTTTGGCACTCCTGTGTACGTGCATGTGCCAAAAGAAAAGAGGGCCAAGCTAGAGGCCTCCTGTAAGAAAGGTATATTTATTGGGTACAGTGATTGCTCGAAGGCTTATCGAGTATATATACCAGGACAAAGGCACATTGAGGTCAACATAGATGTGATCTTCCATGAGGAAGTTGTGTTCCGTAAAACACTAGAGCCTTCAACGAAAGATGTAGTTTCTCCACTTGAGTTTCCAGATTCAGAAATTCAAAGGGAGGAAGAGGAATTTGAGAATCAAATTCCAGATGTACCTGAGGACACTGAAAGTCCACCAAAAGAACTACTTGAAGTTCCTCCTTCCAAAAGGAGACATGCTTGGTACCGAGAGACGATGCAAGAAGACGAGAAGCATAAAGCTCCTCCCTGGACTTTCAAAGAAAGCATAAGATGACGGAAGTACTCCGGTCTTATGAGTCAGCTTATCAGTTCAGAACCTTCTTCATACGAAGAAGTAACAAGTAAACATGTATGGGTCGATGCCATGATTGAAGAGTACAAGTCAATCATGAAGAATGATGTTTGGGAAGTTGTTCCTAGACCAACAAGAAAGCCAGTAGTGACTCCCAGATGGCTTTATAAGATCAAGCATGCTGCAGATGGCAGTGTGGAAAAGTATAAAGCCGGATTTGTAGTTCGTGGCTTCACTCAGAAAGAAGGCATTGACTATGATGAAACATTTGCTCCTGTTTCCAGGTATACTACCATTAGAACCATCATTTCACTTGCTGTAGTATTCGGATGGAAGTTACATCAGATGGATGTAAAGATAGCTTTCCTCAATGGTAAGATTGAGGAAGAAGTTTATATTGAACAACCTGAAGGCTTTGTGACTCATGGGAAGAAGACCATTAATCTGAAGATCACTAATCTGAAAAATGTCATTGCTTTGGATTAAGATATGGCGGATCCTACATTGTACATACAATTGATAGTTTCCTTGTTGTATTTGGTCAACACTAAGCCAGATATATGTTTTGTAGTGAACACCTTGAGGCAGTTCATGGTGGAGTTAAGGCAAGAGCATTGGGTAGCAACAAAACATGTGCTTAGATACTTCTTGAGGGCACAATGGAGTATGGACCAAGATATTGTGGAGACTCAAATTGGGCAGCAAGTGCATCAAACAGGAAGAGCACCTTAGGGTGTTGCTTCAACTTGGGATCAACGATGATATGCTAGTTCAGTTAGAAGTAGACTTCCATGGAAATCAGTTCAACAGGGGCATAGTATATGGCAATGAGTACAGCTAGTTGTGATGCCATCTGACTTTGCAAGTTGCTTGCATAGTTATCAGGAGTTGGATCCCATGGTGATTTATTGTGATAATAAGAGTTGTATCAAACTCTCTGAGAATTCATTTTTTCATGACAAATCCAAGCACATTGGGATCGTGTATCACTTCATTTGAGACAAGAGTCAAAAAGAAGCAATGAAGCTCCAGTATGTACCCGCGGATCAACAAGTTGCAGTTATTTTGACCAAGCCCTTAGCAAGGGGAAGTTTGAAGCTTTCAAAGACAAACTTGGATTGATGCATAATTCCTTCCTTGCTAAGAGGGAGTGTTGATGTTTGGTAGCTCGGATAGGAACTTATGCATAGGTTAGGTGTCAAACACGCGTGAAGTCATCCAAGTCAATCTATTTTGTAATTAACTTTATTTATAGAGTGAAATCTTTTAATAGCTATTGAGTCTAATAAAGTGCATTTTAATGCATTAGTGATTTAGACTAATCTCAATCGTTAATCTCACTGTGAGATTAGGTTATTGGTAGATTAGGGTTTCAGCTACACCATAAAGGCAGGTCAAAGTAGAGGGAAAGACACATTCATTCTTCACGAAGACCGATTGTTTAGAAGGTGAAGAAACTCTACATAGAAGCAAAGTTAGAGCGCTGAAGAGGAGCCTGTGTGAGGAACCAGATCTCTGGGAGAATGGAGGCACTTGATCAGTTACCAAGTATTTTGTTGAATTTTAGCATTAGCGTGTATTCTTTAAAATTTTGCAGACTGTAGGATAACAATAAGACAAGAGTAGTAGATAAATCAAAACATCACACACATGAACACAAGATGTTTTTCACGGGGAAACCTTTAAAGGACAAAAGCCGTAAAGGCATTAGTAATTCATCCCTTGAGAGATTGAGTTTTTCAATCTCAAAATTCTAAGATGAATGTTCTTCAATAATTTTCAAACCCTAGCAAGCTTGATCAATTTCCAATTCCTAGCATAATTGTCCAACAATTTGTCAACAAGATAAATTTTACAAAAAATACTGAGTTAGGGCTTCATGCCCAGATTTTCTTTTACTGCTGCCCAGGCTACCCGAAATACCCAGACCTCTTCAACTATTGCCTAAGACCTCTTAATGCGGCTCGGATTCACTGTTCTGTTGCCCGAGATTGAACAGGAGCTGCACGAAATAATTTACCCGTTGCCCGAGATTGAATAGGAGTTGCCCTGAATAATTTACTTGCTGCTCTGACTTTTGTTTGCGACCCGAGAAAGAAGCAGACTGCCTGAAGTTGTTGACAGGATTCCCAAAGGTAGTAACAGGCTGCCCAAGGTGGAAAACAGTTTGCCCGAGAGTAATAGCAGGTTTCCCATGAGCCTGTCATGTTGCCCGAAGTGGAAAGGAGGTTGCCCGAGTTTCTTATAGGTTGCCCGTGAGGAGTTAGGGCTTCTTCCGTGTTGCCCAAGACCTTTTCCTGCTGCCTGAGGCCTGCCCGAGCTTGGAATGATGTTGCTCGTGACTGAACAGAGCTGTCGTGAGGGTTTACTGTTGCCCGTGAGGGTTTTGCTACTGCCCAGGAAGAAGATGTGTACTAGGGTGAAAACCCTAGGTCTGTTGTTGTTCACCTAAGAGGATACCCTAGTTGCTTAGAATTTCTATTGTAGAAGAATGAGAGATTTCCTAGCTAGAAAGAGCCTCCATGCTAGGGCATAAACAAAGATGAACACCAAGCACTATATAAAACAAAACCAACGAATTCCTTCTTTGGAGCAACTCATTGGATGATGAAGAACTGTATCAAAAGAAATGAAAGTGACTTTCTTTTATAGGCTTTTAGTCACTTGGAAGTGGACCAAAACACAAAAGAATAAAATAATATAAATTTAATATTTTACTTTTTTACTTTTACTTTTAGTGGTACTAAAGGCCTTTTTGTATTTTCACTTTGACGCCTTAGTGTTCCAAGGGTCCTTATGTATTTTTGACTTTTACCTTTTAGCCTTCTTCAAGTGCCCTATGGTCAATGCAAGTGGTCATAGGGGTCCTTCAAACCCACTCAAAGTACATCATCATAAATAGGGAGAATTACTAATGCTTTTATATCAAACTCCTTGTGCCACCAAGATCAAGTATTAGATGTCTTAACCAGGGGTAGCTAATCCCTAGAGAAGATCACAAAGCCCATGGATCAAGGATAGGAGTGCCTCACATGCCCAGACCCGATCTAAGACTTATAGTGATGTCCTGGTAACTGACCACGTGCCTCCATTCAAAAGAATGGCTACTCAGCTCAAGGCTGAGTTCCCCCATTGTTGGACTGGTTCCACATCCTGGTCCTTGACCAGATGTCCCTGTTCAAAAGAATGGCTACGTAGCTCAAGGCTGAGTTCCCCCAGTGCTGGACTGGTACATCCTAGTCCTTGACCAGATGTCTCCATTCAAAAGAATGGCTACTCAGCTCAAGGCTGAGTTCCCCCAGTGTTGGACTGGTTCCACATCCTGGTCCTTGACCAGATGTACCCATTCAAAAGAATGGCTACTCGGCTCAAAGTCGAGTTCCCCTAGTGCTGGACTGGTTCCACATCCTTGTCCTTGACCAGATGTCCCCATTCTCCAAGAGAATGGCTCTCAATGCTACTTAGGAAAAATCAACATATTTGACATTGAGTCAAATGATGCAGCGTAGGGCTAAGGCACCTCGTCAGTTACCGGGACATCATTACAAGTCCTAGACCAGGTATGGGCATGTGAGGCACTCCTACCCTCAATATGTGGGCTTTGTGATCTTCTCCGAGGATTAGCTACCCCTGGTTTAAACACCTAGTACTCAATCGTGGTGGCACAAAGAGTTCGAGATAAAAGCATTAGTAAGTAATTCTCTCTATTTATGATGATGTACTTTGAGTGGGTATAAAGGACCCCTATGACCACTTGCATTGACCACAAGTCACTTGAAGAAGGCTAGAAGGTAAAAGTCAAAAATATATAAGGACTCTTGGACCACTAAGAAGTCAAAGTGAAAAATACAAAAAGGCCTTTAGTACCACTAAAGGTAAAAGTCAAAAAGTAAAAGAATAAAACCCTTTTATTTTATTCCTATCTATATGGTCCACTTCAAGTAACTCAAAGGTTATAAAAGAAGTTCATTTGCAAAACATTTGACACACTTCATCATCAACGTTGAGCTACTCCATAGATGATTTTCGTTGGCTTTGGAAGTGAGAGAAGATCTCAGTTTTGTTTGTGCCCTAGCATGGAGGTTTTTCTAGCTAGGGCATCTCCATCATTCTTCTACAACCAACAGCAGTAACCCTAAGCAGCTAGGGCATCCTTCTACAACACACTCTCTACCAGGTTCATCTTATATTTCCTCACGGCCAGCAGAAACAGAAGAAGATCAGGCCTAGGGCCTCTTCTTACCTAGGTCACGTTGATAAGAGGAGGGTAGTAGTTGGCTGCAGCACCCTCGGTGGTGGATAAGGTGGTTGCTTCAGCCACCTTGCATACCCAGCTACCTTCGGAGGTGCTTAACCCAGCAGCACACTACTGCTGCCTCTTTGCTGAGGTCTCGGGCTACACACAGCAGCAGCAAAACACTCCCGGGCAACCTCATCTCTACCATGGGCAGCAAGAAAAGATTTCGGGCAGTTTGCAAACCTACCACCGAAGTCACAGGTAACCACCACAGAGTCATCTCTTTCACAAGCAGACACTTACAGGGTTCGGATAGCCTCCAAACATCTCAGTCTCTTCTCGAGCAACAAAGAAGAAACACGGGCAGCCTATCTCACCTCTCAGGCCTGTCCCTTCACACTCCGGGCAGACCAAGAATCTTCGGGCAGGTCTTGAACTGTCTGTTTCTCATCACGGGTAGATACAGACCTCTCTTACAGGTCTCGGGCAGCTGTCGGGTAGACCCAGAACAATCCGGGCATAGACTAATACAACTGTTGATTAATCTGGGCAGCAGTAAATCAATCTCGGCAGCAATAAATCAATCCAAGCAGCAGTAAAATAGATTTGGGCAGTTACAGTAAGCTCCTAGGCAGCTACAGTAAGCTCCTGGGCAGCTACAGTAAGCTCCTAGGCAGCTACTTTATGTTTCTGGGCAGCCCTAAAATTAATCACAGGTGCCAGCTAACATTTCTGGGCAGTTTGGGCAGTCCTGGGCAAACGACACAAAAGTTTAGGCAGCTGAGATAAAGGTTCAAGCAGCAGAAAAGACTTCCAGACAGCAGAAAGGAAATCTGGGCAGTTAGCCCTAATCTGCATGTTTTTTATGAGATTTGTCTTTGTGACATTTTTGGTCAAAATTGACTAGAGTTGGAAATTGATCAAGCCTGCTAGGGTTTGACAAAATTTGAAGAACATTAATCTCATAATTCTGAGATTCTTTTACACACTCGGTCATCTCATTTAAGGGATGAATTACTAATGCTTTTGGGGTTTTTGTCCTTTAAAGGTTTCCCCATGAAAACATCTGGTGTTCATGTCAGTTGATGTTTTGTTTATCTACTGCACTTGTCTTATTGTTATCTATCTTATAGTCTACAAAACTAAAGAATATATGCAAATGCTAAAATTCAACAAAATTGATATGACAAACATTGGTCTCCTACACTACTTTTTGGGTCTGGAGGTATCACAGGGTGCAGATGAAGTCTTCCTTGGGCAAGGGAAGTATAGCACAAAGATTTTGAAGAGATTTTGAATATTTGACTGTAAACATCTTTAGTTAACTTGTGTTCAAGGTGTTGATTTGGTTGATTGTACTTTGTATAGGCAATTGATTAGGTCCTTGACATATTTAAAGAATATTAGGCAAGAGATTTGCTATGCAATGAATACATTAACCCATTTTAAGGATGAGCCTCGACGATCTCATTGAAAAGTTGGTAAGCATGTGCTCAAATATTTGAAGGGAACAATCCATTATGGCATGAAGTATTTTGGAGATGGTAAGTTGCTACTACACATATCTGTAGATTCAAAATGGGTTCGAGATGTTGGCACCAAAAAGAGTACTTCTGGGTATTGTTTCAACTTGGGATCGGGTATGATTTCTTGGTTCATCAAGAAGTAAGCCATAGTTGCACTTAATTCAGCTGAAGCAAAGTATATGGCAGCTTCATTTGCTTGTTGTGAGGCTATTTGCCTTTGCAAGTTGATTGAAAAGTTGATCAATCAATTGTTGGAGCCCACTGTTGTTCACTGTGACAATCAAAGTTGCATTAGGCTCTCTAAGAATGAAGCTTTTCATGATCACTCCAAGCACATTGATATTCATGGTACTATTTTACTGTGACAATCAAAATTGCATCAAGCTCTTTGAGAATCCAATGTTCTATGATCACTCAAAGCACATTAATATTTAATACCACTTCCAAAGGGACTGACTTCAAAAGGGATTTGTAGTGTTGGACTACATTCCTATAGATTTGTAGGGGGCTAATATTTTGGCAAAGCCCTTAGCTAAGGGGAAGTTTGACATGTTGAGGCCAAAGTTCGGGTTGTTGGAGAATACTTCCTCACAAAGAGGGAGTTAGATTGCCTGATTGGTCTAAGTTGTTCTCCTTTCAACCTTGGCAAGTGGAGCACCAGTAGAGATTGCAGAGCTGACAATCTTCATGGGTAGGCAATCTTCATGGCTCACACATCTAGGACGCACATGTGAAGGAGATCTCCATGGGGAGGTAAATTACTTTATAGGGAAAGTTGTTTTATAGGCCTTCTTTGTTATTTTTGTTTGTCAAGGTTACAAGGCATTAATGATGTAAAAGCATATGCTTGAGGGTATCTTCTATTCCACGATGGTGCAAATCCCAATGCTCAAGGCGCATTTAATTCTATGAGTTACACTCTCGAAATAGGGCACGCTTCTCTAGATGGCACATTAATGTTGGAGAAGACTCATGAGGAGTGAGAGTTGATTACTCCTAACTAATCGGATGATTTAATCCAATACTAGTGGGGCACATTCATGATGGGGATCACCATTCTCCATGAAAGCGTAGTCATTTGGTGACTCCTCCTTCCCTTGATCTATAAAGGAGAAGGGGGTGCATTAGCTTGGCAGTAGATATTAATTTTTTACATCATAGTTCAAATCTGCACACAAGAATGAATCCTATGGGTCCTGTTACAGGTTGAAATGGCAGTCCAAGCCACCGGCAAACATATGCGGAGAAAACGACACTATCGCCTTAGTCACTTCTCCTAACTTCTTCAAAGGTCAAAACCTCCTAGGGGAGAGCCCTATTTCAACTCTGCAAAGACACTAACACACCAAAATATCTTCTTTCGAGGATTGCTAACGATCAGTGCCTAATGGAGTCAATTAAAATGGAGTCAACAAATTATGAATATGGATTGGGCAAACATATCAAGGATTAGCCAATCGCGTATATGATTCGTTCCAATAAGCTAATAACAATTGTAACTTGCAAGGATCAGTAAAAACACATACGACCACTGTCACCTTAGTCACTTCTCCTAACTTCTTCGAAAGTCAAAACCTCCTAGGAGAGAGCCCTATTTCAACTCTGCAGAGACATTAAAACACCAATGGAAAAGGAAAAGGCACCTGAAGATGCCAAGTCTGTTTAGGGAGATGACCGAGGGTAGGGGAATACCCTAAACGTTGCAGCGAAGGTTAAAAGAAGGACAGCGAAGGAGGAAAGGGAGTGTAGAGGGACCAGCGAAGGCCTGTTGGGGCAGCAGCAAGGGCTGCTGTAGGTCGTAGAAGGCTAGCGAAGGGGGGTTAGGAAGCTAGCGAAGGTAGGATGGGGGCCTAGGAAGACCCAGAGAGGTAGGGAAAGGGACCAGCGAAAGTAAAAAGGAGCTAGCGAGGGTTATAGAGGAGGTGGAAAAGAGTGGAGCGAGGGTTAAAGGGAGTGTTGCGAAGGTAGTTTTAGGGTGGTAGAGAGTGGAGCGAGGAAAATGGAAGGAGCAGCGAGATAGTTATAGGCTTCTAGGGCAACGCTGGGGTAAGGAAAGCTAACCCTAGCCTAGGTCCTTAAAAACTAACCTAAACTAACCCTAGAATTACTCTAAAGCTAACCCTAGACTAGGTTCGTGAGGAAACAAATAAAGGTGAAAACCTAAGGGACTACCCTAGCTTTACCTTACACTAACCTAGGGCGTCTAAGAAGAGACTAGCTAACCCTAGAGGAGACTAACCTAGGTTTACTACTACTCCTAGAGTTCTAAGGATCTAGCCCTAGAGGTACTCCTGGGGAGGACGTACTATCAAAGTTAAGGTGCCTAAAGGTTGAAGAAGACCTAGCCAGTTGCAAAATGCAGCTCTAATGGCTACCATTTAGTCCCTAAACCTAACATCATTCATCAACCAATAGCAAGAGCAATTAAGATGTAATCCTAGATAACCCTTGTGCATGTGTTAAGCAAACAAATCCAACATCACATTAAAGAAGAGCATCAAACCAATAGAAACACCAAGCCTCGTTATCAAACCCAGAAAAAGATCTTCCTCCAGAGAATGTGCCTCCCTTCAAAGAGCCCCAGAAGGGTAAAATAGATGCAAAGTGTATTAGCCCATAAGTTTTGTTTTAAAAATGAAGTGAGGAGATCTATTTATATGATCTCACACTCACTTTTACAAATAAAATCCAGGCCGATATGCATTTAAAATGTCAATTTGAAATTATAAAATGTCAACTTAAAAATTTAAACAAAATAATAATAAAATATAGCCATTATGTAGGCTCAAGGTAGGCTACCTGGGGTATTTGCATCCCCAGGCGCCAAAACATGCTCAAATAAGCGAATCACTCCGGACAAACGGCTGGAGTGAGAGGGAGGGCGTTATACCCCATCTAACCCCTAGAATGTTGTAAAATCCCTAGACGCCCTCCTCAAAGCATGAAAACGACATGGCATGGAGGATGTCTTCCTTTAAGGAGATAAGGCCAAGGAGAGTAGGCGCCAACAATTTGAGAGGCCAGGAGAGTGTCCAAAGTGGTTGTGAAGAGAGATGAATGTCCCACAGCTAAAGCAAAGGCCACCAGAGCACATAAACGGGATATGGTGCCATGTGACCCCGTGGTCAACCCTTAGGGTCTCCGGACACCAACCCCGAGGTTAAAAACCCCAATAAAGGGCAGTTAGCAAAGCCATTAAGCCATAGGACCCCCTAAAGGATGACCAAAGGGCCCAGCCATGACCACCATTGCTCGATAACACCCCTCCTGGTTTAAAAAATTGGCCCTCTCTCCCTAGGGTACACCTGAAGGTGCGTTGGTTACAAGTGCAACGTAACAAGTCCTAGAAATCAAAACTTTAGGTTGCACCCATAAAAACTAGAGATTAGCATCATTGTAGAAAATATCGCCAATTATTCGTTGATTTATCAAAAAATCACGATTTTTTTGGACTCCCAAAATTTTGGCCTAGATATCACGACTTTTTCCAAAAAAATTGTGCCACGACATTAAAAACCACTAGGACAGTAATTTCATGGGTTTAAAGCCGTTTTTTTGTGTGTTAAAGATAGTGCAGCTGCAAAAGCCAGTCTTTGAATGGCACCCTAGCCAATTGACTAGGGTTATTGGTCAGGTAACCAGGTAGAGTAAGTCCCTAGTAGGTACCCTAGGGCCCCCAGCAGTCTACTGGCGTTCTTGGTCTGGGACCAAGCAGGTTGATGCCATGGCAAAGTCTCTAGCATGTGACTAGGGCCCCTATCTGTCTCTAGGGTATTATGGTCAAGGACCAAACAGTGCTTGGTCATAAGGACCAAGCAAATCCTGCAGGCTGAGAGATAGACATCTTGATCTGGGACCAGACATACTCTTGGTCTAGGACCAAGCAGGTCCTGCAGGTATAGTCCTGGTCAGTTAACCAAGATGATGATGTGTGATGTCCTCCTCTCCTACATGGTTGAGCTAGGTTCTTTCTTCAAGGGACTGGCGACCCCTTCATGACGTCACTAGCACTTGACCTTTAGGAGCAGTCAAGAGGACCAAAGGATCACATCATCCAGTTTGGACCTTCCTTATATGGTGATTATAAAACCTCCAGTTATTGTATGGAACACTCGTGGACTACATACCTTGAGAGAGAAAGATAAAAGTTTGGTTGTTTCCCACCTTGTTGGTACACCTTGGTCTTGCGAGTAAAAGGATTGTTTCCACACCTTGTTGGTACACCTTGGTCTTGTGGGAAAAAGGGTTGTCCTCCCAATTTGTTGTGACACCTCTTGTTGACTTGTGGTTTGCCCCTTGTTGGTCCTTGTGCTAGCGTTCCCTCTTGAGTGTGGTACCTTGACCCTTTTGTTATGTTGACTTAACGTTATTGTTATTGGAAACCCTCCTTAATGTATGACGTCTTGCCCTTTTTGAGTAAACCCTAAGTCATTGAAAGATTAGAAGGGGGGTCCTTCTAGAAGTCTTTAAGAGGCTATAAAAGCAAGTCTTAGCCTCCATTATGAGAGTGTCTTTGAGAGATATCTCAGCTCTATGTTTCATATATGATATAGGGTTTCCATCATCTCTGAAGGTGACGTCAAGGGTTTTAAGGCTGCTTCTTTTCTTCTGTGGATAAGGTATGCTGTAGGGTTTGATTTTTTGGGTCCCTGCTTGTCTAAGCTTAGTTAGGGTTGTCACATGCTTGTTGTAGGGTGTTGAGACTTGTGTAGGTTACCATGAGGGCTGCCATGACCTTCTAAGGTAGCCATGAAGGCTGTCGTGACCTACTAAGGTTGCCATGAGGGTTGTCATGATCTGTTAAGGGTGTCGTGAAGGTTGCCATCGCCTGCTAGGATGTTGTGAGCCTTGTCGTGACCTATTGTGAGGGTACTGTGGGTTGTTGAGGCTATCGTGACTTGCTATGAGGGTTTTGTGACCTGTTGTTGAAGGTGCCATGGGCTACTTGTAGACTCTTGCCTGAACCGTGGCATGTTTTGTTGGTCTGTCACCTTGGTTGCTTGGACATAATTTGTTTGTGGGCTGTCACACTTCACCGGGGACTGTTTTGTGGGCTTAACAATTCACTATGGATTGTCTTGTGGAACCTTAGACTGTTTTATGGGCTTAACACTTCACTGTGGACTGCCTTATGGAACCTTGGACTGTTTGTGGGTTGTTAATGCAGACCACACTTTGCTTGTGGAATATGAGTGTGAGCCATAGTCTGTGAACTTTGCTTGTGGACTATGAGTGTGGACTATGACCCTCAAGCCTCGGCCTGCCCTAGAAAAGGCTCAGCCTTCCCTATCGCCTCCACAACCTATACTTTTCTACCTTCAGCCTCCCCCTTTGGGCTCAGCCTCCCATTCTTTGCCCTCGGTCTTACTGAAAGGACCCTCAATCCTTTCCCTTGAGCCTCATTCTCATTTAAAGGGCCTTTCCCAAGGCTATAGCAGCCAATAAACAATGCCTTTTTGGGCTGCCTTAGGTTGTCCTTTTTAGACTACCTTTTTATTACAGTCTGTCCCAAACTTGGATAGCTCCATTACCTGCAACAAACACCACCAGAAGATTGTCCCTAAGGTCTGATCAATATTTGAAAATAACATTATTTATATATTTATTTCAGACTTTATATAAAAGTATGCATTTCTAGATGATGAAGTTGTTAGACACATGTTCATGAATGGATGGTGAAATGTTGCTACTAAAGTTTTACTATTGCTTATGATTATTGCATGTTGATGGGGACTGTCATGCTACTGCTATACTTATACAATTAGGAAGCTATACTTGTGACTACGCTGATATAGGCATGATCTAAGATTGAAGTTGGTTATTTACTTGACAAAGAGTGAATGAATAACAAAGATGTTCTAATTTGCATTTACATGATTTATATTTCTATACAGTATGTCTTCTTCATTCCTCAAATTAACTCCATAAAGGCACTAGTCACTAACATTTTTGCATAGAAAATATAGTTTTGTTTTCCAAGTGTCTTGCAAAAGAGCTCTCCCCTTGAAGGTTTCGACTCTCCAAATAAGTCTTGGAAGAGTGGCTAAGGTGACAGTGGTCATTCTCTCCAAATATTGTTGATCGGTGACTAGCCTTGCTAGTTCATCGGGAAACACAACCTATCAGAGTCTACATAGATCCTAAAGTAAGGGTTTGAGTTCCAACCAACTTGATCTCAAGGCTTTCTTGGCAAAGTTCATGAAGTTGGCAGTGAGGGTTTGAAGATGGCATCTTCTTCAGTGAAGTTAGAAGATAGGATTGAAGGAACCTCAAACTTCAATGCTTGGAAAGCTAGGGTCTTGAATATCCTAGAGGAGAGTGACTTGGATGATCTGGATGCTAGGGTTGTGGAAGAGCCCACAACTAATCATTTTCGATTGAGTAAAAGATAATTTGATGCCAGTGATAGCTCCTTTGAGAACAGCAAAAGAGAGTTTTGATGCCTTAGCAAATCTCTATGAGAAGAAGGTGTTGAATTTTAGCATTAGCATGAATACTTTAAAAATTTGCAGACTAACTGATAACAAATGACAAGTGCAGTTAAAATAACATTAACACATCAACACACTGAACACAAGAGTTTTTCACTGGGTAAACCTTTAAAGGACAAAAACCCCAAAAGCATTAATAATTCATCTCGTAAATGAGATGACTGAGATTTTTCCAGAATTTCTCAAACCCTAACAGGTTTGCTCAATAGATCCACAAATACACAAGATAAATTTTTCCACAGGAAAAATCAAAATAGGGCTTCAAGCCCTAATTCTCCCCATCTGACCAAAACTGCAGATCTGCCCAGAAATCTTTTACCTACCCGGATTCCTGTTAAGCTTCCTGGATCTTTATCCTCTGCCCAAGACCCTGCCCAAGCTGCCCGGAGGACTGTTCTTTTCTGCCCGAGCCTTTTGAGTTGCTGCCCGAAGTTCTACTGGGTTGCCCGAATGTTTGTTGGCCTGCCCAGGCTTCTACCTGAGCTTCTGCTCCTGCCCAGATCTTCTGCTGGGTCTGCTTGAGCTTACCCGGTCTGCTACAATACTACCCGAAGGGCCTATTGATCTGCCCGAGAGGGCTGCTACTCTAATCGACAGCCTAAAACAGCTGCCCGACAAATTGTTTATGTTGCCTGGGTGTGTTGCTATAGCTCAGCAGCCCTGTTGGGTCTGCTGTGGCTGCCCGAAAGCACCAGGAAACTGTCTGCTACCTGCCGAGGGTCTTCCCGTGGCTTATTAGTCAGCACGAACCCTGTTAGCGCTGGTCGTGAGTGCCTAAAGGCACTAACAGGAAGCCAAGGGCCTGTTGTGTGTGCCCTAAGCCCTGTTAGGGCTTTCCCGAGGTGAATGTAGAGGGGTCGAGCTGATAGGAGGCTACCCGTGTAGGACAGAGGGTGCTGTGAGATGAGACTAGCATGCCCGTGAACACTCTAGCGTTGCTCGTGAAGATGGAGAGAGGATGTTGTGAGGTGAAACCAGCCTGCCTGTGAAGATGGAGAGAACTAGGGTGAAACCCTAGTGCACATAAAAGGAGAGGAGATAATGTTGTAGTTCTTCTTCGTGGGTGAAACCCTAGACTAAGGTTTGTTGCAATAGGTATGGATGCCCTAGCTTAGGGTTTATCCAAACAAGAGTGAATGCCCTAGCTAGACTCATCCATGATAGGGCATCACATCAAACTTCCTCCTCTTCAATAACCTGTGAAATCTTCTTTTGGAGCAGCTTCACCTATGAGAGCAAGAGAATGTAATAATGAAATGACTTGATCTTCTTTTATATCCTTTGAGTCACCTGTAAGTGGACCAAAATTAGAAAGATCAAAATGATATTATTTTATTCTTTTCTAATTTTGACTTTTGCCTTTAGTGGTACTAAAGGTCTTTCTGCACTTTCACTTTGACCCCTTAGTGGTACTAAGGGTCCTTATGTATTTTTTACTTTTGCTTTAGCCTTCTTCAAGTGCCCCTGTGGTCAACACAAGTGGTCAAGGTGGTCTTTCATCACCACTCAAAGTACATCATCATAAACAGAGAGAATTACTAATGCTTTTATCTCACACTTTGTGTCAAACCAAGATCGGGTACTAAGGTGTCTTAACCAAGGGTAGCTAAGCCTTGGAGAAGATCGCAAAGCCCATTGATCGAGGGTCAGAGTGTCACACATGCCTAGACCCAGTCTAGGGCTTATAGTGTCTTCCCGATAACGTACCAGGTGCCTCAACATAGGCTGCATAATTTGACACTAGGTCAAATACTTGGCGACAGACCAAGCGCCTCCATTCTCCTGGAGAATGGCCCTCAACCTCGGGCTGAGTCCCTAGTCCCGGACTAGGTGAATTCCTAGTAACTGACCAGGTGCCTCCATTCAAAAGAATGGCTACCCGGATCTAGACTGAGTCTACCAGTACTAGACTGGTTCCTCATCCTGATCCTGGACCAGATGTCACCATTCAACGGAATGGTCACTCAACTCAAGATTGAGCCCCCCCGGTGCTGGACGGGGTCCACATCCTGATCTCGGACCAGATGTCACCATTCAACAAAATGGTCACTCAACTCAAGGTTGAGTCCCCCCAGTGCCGGACTAGGTCCATATCATGGTCTCGGACCAAATATCATAATTCAACAGAATGATCACTCAACTCTAGGTTGAGTCCACACCCTGGTCCCAGACCATGTGTCTACATTCTCCTATGAGAATGGCTTTCAATGTTGCTCAGAAAAATCAACAGAAGGCCCCTGCTTAGAGGAGGGATTTGAAAATACAACTTCGATCACTAAAGACAGAGAAGGATGAGACAGTTTCCACTTTTTTCTACAAAATCTCTCAGATAAGAGATCAACTCATGGCCATTGGAGATAAAGTAGAAGATAATGATCTTGTGCAGACAGTATTCTATGGTGTTATTGCGACCTGGGAGACATTTCTGGCAACAATAAATGAAAGAGAGGTCCAACCAAACTTTGACAAATTGTGGCATGACTGTTTAGAAGAAGAAGGAAGAATCCAAAGCAGAAATGGGCCTCCCCCAGAAAAGGATCATGAACTTGCTACCAAGACAAAGAAGGGAAAAATATTCCCTCAGCACAAGGACAAAGGTAAGGGACCTCCAGGTAAGCATTTTAATATGTCAAAAGTAAGATGTTATAACTACAGGCGGTTTGGTCATTTTGCAAAGAATTGTAGGAAACCTCCTAACAAGAATTAGCAGAGAAACAAGTGCCATGCCTCAATTGTTGCAGAAGAGGAAGAACCACTAAAAAAGAAATCAAGGGTTGAAGATCAAGAACAAAAAGAATACTACATGGTTTCAACTCTCTCAGGTTCCATCTCCAACTTGAAAGATTCTTGGTGGAATATGACTAGACTCATGAAGGCTCTTGCAGATTATAAGGACAAGAAGTCCAATGTGAAAGTGAAACTAGGAGATGATAGTAACTATGCCATAAGAGAAATTGGTTCAACTTCTTTCGAGCTTGATTCTGGTATGTTTATGCACATTGAAGAAATTTTATATGTTCCTAGATTAAAGAGGAATCTTCTTCTAGTGGCAATACTACGGGACAAGGGGTTTACTATAGCCTTCTCAAAAGAAATGGCCCTGATGTGGCCCATGGATAGAAACATGAGTGCAGCCGTTGTATATGGGGTCCGTGGAGGAAACCTTTATAAGGTTTCAGGGCATTTGTACAAAGCAATCTGTGGCACAAAATGTTGGCCACAAGTATTGAAGGAGAGGCCGACTCTCATAAGCTTGATGACCCCTGTCATAATTCAGAGATCAAGAGTGAGCCAACTACGCTCTTCAATCCCCACCAGAATGAGATTGCAGAAAAGAAAAGTAGAGATGAGACCTTCCATCACACCAAAGAGTCTTCTAGTGACTCAGATATGGAAGTACAAGAAAGTTAATCCTATGAGTCATCTCGTTAAAAATAAGTAGAGGGAGAAGACCAAAAAGCCTTTAGTTGATCTCATTGAGAAGCCTATTGAGAGGCTTCAAGTGTGCTCCAATGGGAGCCCTGTCACTGATTCAGAATCCTCCACTTATGAGGAGGCAACCAAACAACAGGTTTGGAAAGATGTTATGGAAAATGACATATGGAAAGTGGTTCTCAGCTATCAAGGGAAGTCTATAAATTCCAAGTGGATCTATGAGATCGTGCTTCTTGCTAATATCCAAAGTTGTTTGAAGCTCTCAAAAAATCCTATATTCGATGACAGGTCAAAACACATCGAGAGGAGGTATCACTATGTCAAGAACATGGTGCATTATGTTTTGTCAAGTAGACAGATTACCGATGTGTTGACTAAGCCTCTATCAAAGTCTGAGTACTTTCGAGACAAGCTTAGTGTTGTTGAGAATGCCTCTCTTGCTGAAAGGGAGTGTTAAAGATAGTGCAGTTGGGAGAGCCATTCTCTGAATAGCACCCTAGTCAATTAACTGGGGATCCTGATCAGTTAACTAGACAAAGTAAGTCCCTAGCAGGTACCCTAGGGCCCTAGCAGTCTACTGGCGTTCTTGGTCTAGGACCAAGCAAGTTGATGCCATGGCAAAGTCCCTAGCATGTGGCTAGGGCCACTATCTATCTCTAGGGTATTTTGGTCAGGGACCAAACAGTGCTTGGTCATAAGGACCAAGCAAATCCTGCAGGCTGAGACAAAGACATCCTGGTCTGGGACTAGGCAGACTCTTGGTTTAAGACCAAGCAAGTCCTGCAGATATAGTCCCAGTCATAGTTACATATATCGGCGATATATCGCCGACATCGCGATATATCGCGAGTCAATGGAGTCGGCGATATATCGCCGCTAAAATATCGCGACACTTTCCCGATAATTAAAAATATCGCGCCATATTAAAATATCGCGATATATTCCGAAAATATCGCGATTCGATGGAAAATGTCGGCCTGCTCGTTAAAAATTAAAAAAAATTGCCATAAAGAGGCCGCGGACGCGTTTTTTTGGTTCATTTGGACATTTTGGCTTAGAGGAAGTGGAGCTCTGACGTCTTGGGCGATTTTCTACAAGAGTGGAAGGGGGTAATCAAGTT
>LPNX010455284.1:0-14916 GCA_001517045.1 Pseudotsuga menziesii | reverse complement strand
GAGGGGGGGAGAGAGTGTTAGGATTATTAATCCTCCCTTGTCCAATTTGGTCTTGTGTCTAAATTAGGAGTCATGTCTAAATCGAGAGTCCATCCAATCTATTTTTAGTCACTAGCTCTATTGGGTCCACTTGACCTAATTGGGGCACATATTCTAGTTACTAAGTGTGGGGAACACTAATTGAGGCCTGCTGCCATTGATTGCACTTGCATGCATCAGTTTAGGAGCCTCCTAGATCAATCCCTATATTTAGGAGCCACTGGGAGTGCTGATACCAACCTTCATCAGTTGAGTTCAGTTAGTGACTAGTAAAGCTGAGTTAGGAGTCAGTTACATTCAGTTCTAGTCCTCTACACTCAGTTAGAGCTAGGTTTGCATGGGTGCATGAAGGAGAGGCACATTTCTCACCTACCATAGTCAGTTAGCCTTAGTTAACACTGAATTAGACACTTGAGTTGTGTTTTAGAACTCTGTTGAAATCAGATAATGGTTTAGACAAGGTTAGTTAACTATTGAGTCCTCCAATAATGATTTAGACAAGGTCTTGGTTACCTACAGTCAAGTAGAGTCTAATCAATTTGAATTTCCTCATGTGGATTCAAATTGCTTGTGGCTATTTAAGTCGTTGTACTTCATTGTAATTATTATCTATTTACTCTTTGATTAATGAAAGCATTCACATCTGCAAGCCATTTTTGCATTGTTTCATTCTTCAATAACTGAGTAAATTGTGTGATCTATCTTATGAGTTGTGTGTTGTCCACAGATCTGTGTGCTCAATTTAATATGGTATCAGAGCCTCGGCGGACAAGGCATTTCTCCTCCTCAGATCTCCTACTGGATCATGTTTTAGCAAAATTGCTCCTTCCAGCTCTGCACCAGAAGCAGAAGGTTTACCACTTAATACCCCAAGTTAAGGAATTGTTGATCAAGCTTGATCAACTATGCTGGGTGTGATGAAAACCTGAAATGTGCAACCTATCCGACCTTATGGTGCCCTTTTTTGTTTTGCAAGTACAACTTCGAAATGAATTCATCAGTTCCTCTTCTCACTTGATCCTCAGATTATTTTGAATGGAAGGTGAAGATGTTTGTATTTCTGAATAGACAAGATCTCTATTGGGTGTCTAATGGATTCGGTAGAGAGTCTTTTGAGAGTGAGAATGACTGGCTAAATGCATGTGATGCATCTTTTGGAATAATGAAACTGCCTCTTTCTCCTAGCTTGCGCTACCTTAGTAGATCTATTAAAGATCCACAGGAACTCTGGACAAGATCGGACAGAACCTTTGGAATGATTGATGAGGATCATAATAGCACTTTGGAGAGCACATCCAGCACCATAAGCATCCTTGATCCAAAAATCTCGGCCTCCGCTCTCTCTGATAAATTTTTTCAAGATGAAGAAGAAGCAGAAGCTTCTACACAGTCAATTCAAATTGAAGACAGTCTCCTTGCAGTGACTCCTCCTGATGCTTCATAAGTTTATGAGATCTCTGATATCTCATCTCCTCATATGGTTGAAACAGAAGAAGACATTCGAATCTCTGATATTGAAGAAAAATATTGTTGCACTTCCATGCAAACATTCACCGATGATTTTCCTTTGAATTTTGTGCAAAATTTGCGAGTAATTGCTTCCAAAAGTGAAGAGGAATTTGGTTTTTCTCTCTCTAATGTTGCTGTTGGTGTGAAAATATATAATGCCTTGGATATTTTGGAAGAAATATCATATTACCAGAGTGATCCATTCGCTCCCCTTGATCTAGATCTTCTAGCAAATTCCTGCAGGATTGCATGCACCAAAATTCAGAATTTTGAAGAAGAAGAAAGTTGTGGATCCACCGTCTAGGTTGACCATTTCTTTGGATCTGATATGAACCTTATTGGATCTGATATGATCTTATTTGGATTTGATCTGATATTTCTTGTTTCAATATTTCAAATTCACAATCTTTCAGTATTGCTTGTAGTTGTTCTCATCAACGGTGTGAAGAAACAAGTACCGCAAGTCTCCTACAAAACTGTTGCTGGGGATTGATTTCATTTCATAGTTTTGGATCTGTTATGAACCCATTTATATCTGATTTAATTTTTGATATGATATTATTCGGTTCAAATTTTAAAATCCAAGAGCTTTCAGTCATGCTTGTAGCTGTTCTCACTAATTCCGGTGTGAAAAATCAAGTACCGCAATTTCTCTTCAAAACTACTGTTGGGGATTTGGTGTTAGTTCCCTCTTATGAGGTTGCTGATATTTTATTTTGTGAATCATTATATATTTTTGAAGCTATATCAAACTATGGAGCTCAAGCATTCGCTCTCCACAGTCCCAGTGCTTCTCTACCATTGATCACATACTCATCTCCTCACAGAACTAGTAAAGAGGAAGACAATCTACATCCGCATGAACACTTGCTCCTAACACTTGGGGCTGATTTTACCACTCATGGTTTGTTGTTCATGGCTGCAACATATTAGTTTCTTGAGTGTTCCTCACATGTTTTGAATCCTTAAGAACCTTTTCTCACTTATAAGTTGATTTCAGTTGCTCTACATGGGTCCAGTCTTCATTCGGCAGTTGTCTATATTTCTGATTTAGTTGAGCATATCATTCTTCTTCCAAAGAGGAAGATTCCTCCAGACATAATGATGGAGAGGTTCACATGCTAGGCCCCAGGATACCTATGCACAGAAGAATCAGATTGATCCTGATTCTACCTGCTTAATTAGAGGGGGGGGGTTTTTTCCCCAGCTCCTTATATTGAGTAGTTACTTTACTTTACTTGATGTAATGGGTGACCTATGGTCTTAGTTACCAGGGCCCACAGATTGTCCAAGTTAGCATTCAGGGGGGTGTTAGCATTATTAATCATCCCTTGTCCAATTTGGTCATATGTCTAAATCAAGAGTCATGTCTAAATCGAGAGTCCGTTCAGTCTATTTTTAGCCACTAGCACCATTGGGTCCACTTGACCTAATTGGGGCACATGTTCCAGTTACTAAGTGTGGGGACCACTAATTGAGGCCTACTGCCACTGATTGCACTTACAGGCATCAATTTATGAGCCTCCTAGATCAATCCCTACAATTTAGGAGCCATTGGGAGTGCCGATACCAACCTTCATCACTTGAGTTCAGTTAGTGACTAGTCAAGCTGAGTTAGGAGTCAGTTACATTCAGTTCTAGTCCTCTACATTCAATTAGCGATAGGTTTGCATGGCTGCATGCAAGAGAGGCACATTTCTCACCTGCCACAGTTAGTTAGCCTTAATTAACACTGAATTAGACACTTGAGTTGTGTTTTAGAACTCCGTTGAACTCCGATAATGGCTTAGACAAGGTCAGTTAACTATTGAGTCCTTCGACAATGATTTAGACAAGGTCTTGGTTACCTACAGTCAAGTACAATCTAATCAATTTGAATTTCCTCGTGTGGATTCGAATTGCTTGTGGCTATTTAAGCCATTGTACTTCATTGTAAATATTATCTAATTACTCTTTGATTAATGAAAAGCATTCACACCTACAAGCCATTTTTGCACTGTTTCATTCTTCAATAACTGAGTAAATTGTGTGATCTATCATGTGAGTTGTGTGTTTGTCCATAGATAAGTGGTCAGCATGAGAGTTCCTTTCCCTATATAAGTGTTGAAAACTAACTTCTTCAAATTGAGCATGAAGTCTGTAGATTTCTTCATACACTAGTCTCATAAATATATTCTTTCGCTGACAAGAGTGGGTGAGCCAATCTATGACTAGTAGAGAATCCTCAAATACTTGTAAATGGCTAATCCCACTATGTAGAGCTAAATGCAAGAGTTGTTTTAAGCTTGAAAGTTTTGCTAGATTGTTGGATGTAGATCCAATACCTGTAGCAAATTTAAGACAAGATCAATCGAGAAAGAATAGGACACCGCTAGTGCCTCCCTTTCAAGTATTTCTGGAAGCTGCGACATTGAAATTACTCCATGCCTTCGTATTATCAATGTTCTCTTCAACAATGACACAAGAAACTTTGTCCTTATGGGTCTAAGGAAAGTGTTCCATGATAGACAAACTCTTAGCCGCATATATATGAGGGCGAATGAATTTTTCTTGGAAAGTAAGATGGTTGTGGGCTAACCACACTCCCCAAATCATGAGGACTCGTAGAGCAATAAAATTATGATTACCCGGACATCCCATCTAATCATTAAAAACAACACTAAGGTCATCATTACAGCATGTAAATTTTGTTCCCAATATGTTGGATGCATATGACCACATATCTTGGATGTATGAGCAACAAATAAGAATATGGTTGATAGACTAACCTTCAAATCTACAAAGTGGGCATTTGTTGGGTCCTTCTCCCATAAAACAATATATATGATACCAGACTGGGATTTTACCAAACAAAGTTAACAACATGCACAGTCTGGCCTTAAGAGGACAGTTTAACTTCCAGATTGTCGAATACCGCCATTTTACTAGAGGATGATATTCATCTACGTGAAGAGCCATATATACAAGATTGGGCAAGTATGACCCCCCAGCTGGATTTTTAATCCAAATTGATGCGTCCTCCTCTATAGATAAGCTAATATGGAAATCTATGAGGGATTTAGTATACATGTCCCTGTAAAATTTATTCTCATTCTCGAAACCCATATATGCCACAAAAATCCATTAAGTATGAGATGGTGTAGAAGAAAGCAAATATTTTATCTAGTGTAGGAAAATCTAATCTTTATCAATCAAATAGGTAATCGTTGACTCAAACAACCTATGGTCTTTAGAGTTGCAAGTCTAGGAATCAGAACGAACTCAAATACGTCTTCCATTCCCAATTTGCTAAGATAAGTTCTCTGATAAGATATGAAAGGCAGAAATATGGGCCTTTCACATTGTAGAAATATCCCTTTGTTGTTTACTTGGTTATTTGAACCATTCCAAGATGGTCATTAGTGCCATATATTTTTGGTTTATAACCCCGACGCATAGACCTTTTATCGTCAGTAGTCTCCATATTCCTTTTGCAGCAAAAGCTTTTACAAAACTTCAATGGTTCTTTAGTCCCCATCCCCTTAGCTATTTAAACAAAGTGAGGGTCCTCCAAGATATCCATTGAAATGTTTATTTTGAGAATTCCTGCACTAGAGGAAATCAAAACAGAGCTTTTTAATGCGGTCGAGAATGCCCATGGGAATGTGTGCAATAGTTATCCAATAAACTGACATACCCTCCAAGATAGATTTCAATAAAACAAATCTTCCAGCATTTGATAGCCATTGATTGCACCCTTCAGATATTTTGTTCTCAACTCTTGAGATAAGCCATCTCTAGTCCTTACGATTATATTCATTTGGCTTGACTATAAATCCAAGGTATTTAATTCCCAACATTAAGTCACACAGGTCAAAGTCAAAATGACTAAATATCCAATCAATTATTAGCTAATCTAGATTTATAAAAGATACAATAGATTTCCTTGAGTTACAAATCATACTTGTAGCAGTCGAGAGGAGGAAAATAATAGAGCTGAGCTTCATGATCTCCCTTCTGGAACCATCCGTGAACAATAAAATATCATCAACAAAAAGGAGATTGGTAATAAACATAGTTCCACCAAAGTGGAAACCCTTAAGAGACCCATAAGATCTGGTTGTCGTTATAATTCTGCTAAGCCCTTCCATGAGAAGAATAAAAAGGAGGGAAGCTAGTGGGCATCTTTGGTTAAGCCCTCTACCAGGTCTAAAAAAGGAAGAGACCGAACCATTGATGAGAACAACAAAGCTAGTGGGTTGGATACATGAAATAATCCAATTGGAAGTAGGTAGGAGGAAGCCAATATGTAATAGAGTAAGTCTAAGGAAGGTACAATTCACTCGATCGTAGGCCTTAGATAGGTTTTCCTTGATAACAACAATGGGTTGATGTTTAATCTTAGCCGAGTGTAGCACTTCTTGTGCAATACCAACTGTATCATGAATATGCCTTCCCTCCAAAAATGCAAATTGTTAAGGAGATATAGCAGATGAAAGGATAGGTTTAATCTTATTTGCAGTGACTTTAGCAATTAATTTATAAATACAATTACAAATCGAAATCGGTATGAGGTCCTCCATTCTTTTTACCTCATCAACTTTCAGAATTGATGTAAGGAAGGTGGAATTGATGGCTACCAGAGTTCAACCTTTAGCCATATATTATTCAATGACAATTAAGAGATCATTACCAATGATATCGAACATACCTTAATATAACTCTATGGATCATCCATTAGGGCCCGAACGTTTGTCAGAGCGCATAGATTTGATGGAAAATTGGAGTTCTTCTTTAGAGACCAGCTCATTGATAGTCTAGTTTTGCTCTACACAAACAAAACTAGACAATTGTGTAATCGCCTCCAGCATCGATGCAATATATGCATTTTGATCTTCCTTGTATAAGTTCGAGAAATGCTTCACAACAACATTAGCTATATCATGGAATCCCGAGACCATTTGCTTTTGATCATATTCTATCTCCCAGATTGAGTTTGTATGAATTCTATGTTTGATATAATTATGGAAGAAATTTGAGTTACTATCTCCTTTTTGCAAACATGTTTCCCTCTGTTTGGCTCTAAAAGTAGCTCACTCTTCCATAAGTAATTGCCTTCTGTTTGATTCAAGCTCCTCGATAATGAGTTTCTACTCAGTAGAGGTATACCCATTAAGCCACATGCTCATAGATTGAAGCTAACTGGTGCTCAATAGAAAAGAGGTCTTGTTCCTTATATTTTTTATTTTTTTCTACCCATGGGATGGTAAGTGCCTTCAAATTCTTTAGATTGTTCAAAAATTGAATAGGTGTAGAGAAAGAAGCACTCCCACTTAAAGGAATCCAAGAAGATTTAACAAAAATTTTGAAACCCTCTTCCTGTAACCAGATTGAATTAAACTTGAAGGGTGAAGGTGGTTTGTTAAGATCCCCTTTAGATTTTGAAACAAAACTGGAAGGTGATCAGAATCCCCTCCCTCTCCTATCCATTGCTTGATTAGTGGCACCGAATTCAACATACCTTCATTAATAAGAAAGAGGTCAAGTCTTTTAGCGACAACCTATGCCCCTATACATTTATTCGTCCAGGTGGGCTTAAGGATATCATGTTTGATGTCAAGAAGAGCCCCATCCTCCAAATTATAGGAAAAGTAATCCAAGATATGGTCTTTCTAAGCATTTCCCCCAGGTCTCGGCCACACATATGGAAAAATTCAAGTCTCCCACCAAAATAAATCTCTCAGTTCCATGGAAACTTGCCTCAAAAATATTATTCCAGAAATCCATCCTTTGAACGTGTGGGCCATATATATTGAGTATGGTAACTGTTAATCCCATATCTCTAGAGTTTATAACAACACCTAATCCCGAAGATATAACCCAACATGTGGTATAGGAAATCGTTCTAAAATTCCTACAAGTAATCAGTCCACTAGACCTCCCTCCAACATCCAAACCAATGAATTCCCACCCAAACAATAAGGCCTTGAAGTCATATATGATAGAACCACCTATAGTTAGGTTGCCTACAATAATAATATATCATGATGGTGAATGGAAATAAGTCTCCTTAGGGTCATTATTTTATAGGGTTTCCCTATCCCTCTTATATTAATGGAGATGCGCAACATTAAGAACCCTTGTCTTGGAGGTGTATGCTAAGGCCCCCCTAATCGTTTTTTGTCTTCCACCTTTCACTTCTAGTGTCGATTGAATTCGAGCATTTGCCACAATATATCTTCTTCCTCTTATCCTTCCCGTTGATCCAGATGCATTCATATTAGAAAATGGTGTAAGTTATATTTAAAACTTACATGAATATAATTTTTGAATGTTTGGATCTAAATCCATAATTAAGTAAACAATAATGTAAAGTAGGTAAAGAAATATTTTTCAATGAAATTAGAGAACAAATGGAAGCAATGTACTAGCACAAGGAATATGATGTGTGCCTTTGGAAATAATGGGTAAGGGCAATGAAAGATGAAAAAAAGTTAACAAAGAAGAAACAAGAATAGGTATCAAAGAAAAATATAGATAAACGTCATTACATTTATGCTCCCCATCATTATAACACCTTGCACAGTGAACCATATCAAAGGACAACGAGGGATAGAGCAATTGTCTAGAATCAAAATATCCAAGCATTATAGGAAGACCCCTCTCAAGATCTAATTGAACTTGAATTCCATGCGGTTCATACATGGCTATGCACATGGTTAATAACTTTTGGAAAAGGGATGAGCTTCAAAACTACCAAAACCACAATTAATATCCATATCGTGTGAACATGCAACAAACTCGAAGAGCAAGGAAAAAAAATTCATAATATAATGAGTTGATACAAACCTGTCAAAGTAATCAGTCCACCAGACCTCCCTCCAACATCCAAACCAATGAAGTCCCACCCAAACAATAAGGCCTTGAAGTCATATATGATAGAACCACCTATAGTTAAGGTTTCCTACAATAATAATATATCATGATGGTGAATGGAAATAAGTCTCCTTAGGGCCAATATTTTATAGGGTTTCCCTATCCCTCTTATATTAATGGAGATGCACAACATTAAGAACCCTTGACTTGGAGGTGTATGCTAAGGCCCCCTTAATCGTTTTTTGTCTTCCACCTTTCACTTCTAGTGCGATTGAATTCGAGCATTTGCCACAATATATCTTCTTCCTCTTATCCTTCCCGTTGATCCAGATGCATTCATATTAGAAAATGATGTAGGTTATATTTCAAACTGACATGAATATAATTTTTGAATGTTTGGATCTAAATCCATAATTGAGTTAACAAAAATGTAAAGTAGGTAAAGAAATATTTTTCAACGAAATTTGAGAACAAATGGAAGCAATGTACTAGCACAAGGCATATGATGTGTGCCTTTGGAAATAATGGGTAAGGGCAATGAAAGATGAAAAAAGGTTACCAAAGATGAAACAAGAATAGGTATCAAAGAAAAATATAGATAAACGTCATTACATTTATGCTCCCCATCTTTATAACACCTTGCACAGTGAACCATATCAAAGGACAACGAAGGATAAAGTAATTGTCTAGAATCAAAATATCCAAGCAATGTAGGAAGACCCCTCTCAATATCTAATTGAACTTGAATTCCATTCAGTTCATACATGGCTATGCACATGGTTAATAACTTTTGGAAAAGGGATGAGATTCAAAACTACCAAAACCACAATTAATATCCATACCGTGTGAACCTACAACAAACTGGAAGAGCAAGGAAAAAAATTCATAATATAATGAGTTGATACACCATGAATTTTAAAGAAATAACTTTTTTTTTGCCAATAGATTATATTCCAATATATACATATAGTCACATTAAAAAAAATCACAATGGAATGTCTATCCTACTTTAAAGACAAAGTTGTTGAAGACTATAAAGAACTAAATGCTACTCAAGGAAAGTATCCATGTTGGCTACCGATACATCACAAGATGATAGATTATTTAAAAGACAAACAACACTCATAATACCCAAGCAATTAGATTTCAACTTACATTTGAAATGACACCATGAGAAAAAGCAACTTTGTCTTAAAAAAAAGATGATGCAATAAGAATATATAAACACTTCTACCATCTTGGTTGAATTCCAATTCATTGCACAACCTAATCCTCTCTCTGATTTGATGCGAATAATCTTTAGCACCATCAACCACGAGTGCATATTCAAAGCAAAAAGATGTTTGATTATCCTCCAACAGCATCAACTTGGAGCATGGCATATTTTAAACATAAGAATGTAAATCTAATGCACATCAATTATCATTGGGTGAACTAAACTTTGACACACATAATATAGGAGACAAGAAAACTGAATAGCCATGGAGACTATCACATGCAAGAACACCGCAATGTACACTTCTTTGTTTTTTCTAGAACGAAGAAAATTAATTATAAAAGGAGAATTTCGATCAACACATAACTTAGTCCTAAATCTAGATTCCAGGCTCATCATAATTTAGTTGATTCCCATCCAATAGGGATTGCTTTTTCTTAGGGGAATATGTAAGTGAACTAGTGGGTACTTGATTGATTAAAAATTTGAAAATGCTTGGTGTAGACCTTACAAACCACGACTAACAAATAATAGTAAAAAATAACATTAAAATTAAAGGTCTTCCAAACACAAGTAGATACAATTGTTTTTACGATAACCAAATTCATACTAGCATTTGCACCGAGAGGTGCAAACAAATGTCGAGAGGGTAAAAATATTTAGTCTTTCCGTAACTAAACCTTTCTTACTTACCTTGGGAGAGAGGGGGGGAGATAGGGGTAGGGAGAGAGCGATAGATATGTTGATTGTCAAAATGTAATTTCCAAAAACCTGGAGAATACATTTTGATCTAGATTTTTTTTTTTTGTTGACAAAAACGGGTATGTTTATAAATTAGAGCTCGACAATGAAGCCGCTGAAAATTACAAACTGGTTTGGAAAACCAGTTCTTAGACTACTACCTCCAAATTTGAGAGTCACTCCAGTTAACCCAAAATCACGCTAAGGAGGTATATCAGTACTTAATAACTGATTAACATATAATTCATTTCTACCCGTAGCCATGGATTTATTAGCAGCATTATTCGCCGGAGCATTTAGCTCACAAAGGATATGAAAAAATTCAATTTGCCTAAAAGACTTAGATATGGATTTGATTCTATTAATCAGTCTAACTAATCTTAAATTACTAAAATAGATTTCCCCATTCATTGCTTGAATTATTATCTGGGAATCTCCAAGGACCATGACATGACCCACTCCTTTGTTCTTCAGCTGCTTGAGAACTTGCCAGAGCCCATATGCTTCAGCCATATTATTGGAATCTTACCCTATATTCCAATAGTATTCTGAATCAAATTTTCCTTTCGGGAAAATAACAACCCCTCCACCTCCCGCTCTTCCTGGATTTCCAAGGGAATTTCAGCAGAGAGGTTCAAGCTTTGAATCCAATTACTTTCATTCTCTGTCAATTTAGCTTTGTTGTTAGGAATCTTCAGAACACTTACAATCTCACCCATTAGACTATTTACCTTGATTGTTATTTTCCATGCTGGTTGAGCTGTATCTTGAAATATTCTTTGATTACGCTCAATCCAAACACACCAGCAAATGACTTTTGGGATCTTCATCTAGCAAAATCTGAGCCCCTTTTTTTTTTATCCAGATCTCCTTTATACATTTTGTGCCAATTGAGGAAACACAACTAAATATTGCTTGGCATATGAATCTCAATCTCCCACGACTTCATTATTTCATTCCAAACAGAGATGGCATAGGGGCAGTCCAAAAAAATGTGTTGAATATTTTCATTGGCTGTTGAGCACAGAGAGCATCTAAAAGGACTCGCGAATCCTCTCTTCATCAGGTTGTCATCGGTGAGGATTTTACCATGCATCAAAGTCCAGGAAAATAGATCCAATTTAGGTAATGTTCTACACTCCCAGATATTTTTCCAGATCATTGGGTCTTTTGGTGCGTTTGGGACTGCAGCAAAGTGTTTATAACATTTGACTGTGGTATACCTGCTAGAGGTGCCTCCCCATCCACGTCGGTCCTTTCGACTTATGGATATCGGAGCTGATCCTGTTAAATATTGAAGCAACTAATTTTTGTCATCCTGAAGATTTGCAAGGCATTCAGGAATTTTCCAGCTGTCCCATCTATTTCGTGGGTCAATCTCCCATGCAAAGATGTCCCAAATCGATTTAAGTCCCTGCGTGTCCAACCAAAGTTTTAGTCTTGGGAGAGCTGGAGGAGAGTTCCCAAGAATAGAATCCTGCCAAATGTTAATCAACTTACCATTACTAGGGATCCAATTCAGCTCTTCCTTGAATTTAGCCAGCGTCTTCCTACAGAGGGAAAATATAGGGGAGACATGGTTGTTTTCCTGTTCATTATCAAGGCATCGAAGCCTCGGGCCTAAGAAGTATTTGCTCTTAATAACTTGACTACACCAAGATGGCTTGGAGTCGACTAAATTCCAGAGCAATTCAGCTCCCATAGCCATATTTTGAGTTTTCAAGTCTCTGATTTGTAGTCCTTCTTCCATCCTAGGTAATTTGATATTCTTCCAGCTGATCAGAGCGAACTCTTTCCCACCGCCATTGTTCCCTCCTTGCTAGAGGAAGGATCTCAACAGGACTTCAATCATTGCAATTGTTTTGGAGGGGGCTAGCAGTAGAGAGCATTGATATAGGAGATAGCTATTCAGTACAGCTTTTATCAAAACCAGCTTCCCTGCCAGATTTAGTTAGGCTACTCCCCACCTAAGTATTTTCTTTTTAATTTTTTCAACAAGAGGGTTCTACGCCGAGCTTTTGGGTTTGGACTTGAAGATTGGAACCCCTAGATATTTAAAGGAGTCCCAACTAGTCACTCCTTCAATGTCTAGAACTCAGGAAATTCCAGACATCTCCCTTGGATTGATATTCCAGCTATAGATATTTTGATCTAGATTTATTAAGTACCAACAAAATCCATAAATAATTTGAATTTAAATCTTTAAAAACTTCAACGATACAGATTTAAATACTTGAACTATACATAATTAAGATTAATTTAATTTATAATGTGTATATTAATATTTTCACTTGAAATGTTATTATTAAAATAAAATACTATTAATTAAAATAAAAATCAATATATCTCAATGAGAAACAAGTCTTAATTAAAACATATTTTAATAAAAATAAAAATATATAATATTTATGAGTATGTTGGATATAAAAATTGGATTTCTATACTTTGTTGGACAAGCCGATTTCCGCATCCCGGACCGGAAAATGGAGAAGTTCATAAATCCAGTTAAAAAATTCTAGGAACCGGTTTTCGAATCGAAAACTGGAAAGGCGTGAAAGTGCAGGAACATGTTTCCTAAGTCGAGGAGCTGCCTTTTCTAACTGGAAATCCAAAATCGAAAAGGCTTGAAAGTGGAGAAAGCCTATTTCATAAGTCGAGGAGCTCACTTTTGTAATACGAATCGGAAGCTATTAAGCCAATTCTGAAATGCCAGTGGAGCAATAGTGTCGTAGAACTGTGGAAAGGATAGCCAATTGAGGGAAATTTAAGGATTTTTGTCTTAGATCATGTCCAGCTTTTCGCTGCACTCTGTTTTGGAATAATTCAAAGTATCTTTAAGTGAAATCCTAGGTTTTCTACTCTGCGAGTGTATCCTTCAGTTCCCAATTACCAAAAAGGAGTTTTGCACAAACATGTTCTGCCCTGCAGAACTTGCATAAAGCCCATGATGAAATTTCTTAGGTAGCGTGAATGAGCGTCACGTTAAAGATCATGGAGTCAAGAGAAATTTAGTGGAAATTCATTTAAATTTATTTAGCAATGATTTTTTTTTATATAATTAAAACGAAATTATTAAGGTTTTTGTTGAAATAATTTGCTCGCTTCCCGATTTTCGATATCCAAAATATCGGGAGTCAGAAATCTGGAAGCCAACAAATTAGTTCAACAAAAATATGAGTCTTCGGTTTCCGATATCGGAAATATTGGAAATAAAAAATAGCGGATACCCCAAATAACCTTAACAAAAACTCGAATTTCAGGTTTTCGATACCCGATAATCGGAAATCGAAAATAGGAAATCGACAATCTTTAAGGCAGACAAAATGGTGTGCTGAGTATAGACTCAGACTCAGGAAAGAGTTGGCATGACTAAAAGCACTGAAACATAAGGCATATTTTGCATTGGGTGATCTTCACTCATACAACCAAGGAAAAGCTCTATTGTAAGCATAATTCCAAATCGAGCAAGTTCAAGTCTGAAAGTTATTAACTCACCTACAAAATAAATGAATGAACTTAGAAATAAAATCAATCGCGAACTCATATCTCTGTTTTTATCAATTGATAACGCAAAAAATCGCACAATATTCTCCTCAACAATTCGACTTTGTTGATATCTCAACAAACTTTAATATTAAAAGATGTGAAATTTCATATATCATAAATCATATTTGTAAATTAAATTAATATCATAAATTAATAATTTTACCTCCACATTGGTATTTCTATATTTCCGCGCCGAACTTTAATATTAACAGATGTGAAATTTCATATATCATAAATCATATTTGTAAATTAAATTAATATCATAAGTTAATAATTTTACCTCCGCATTGGTATTTCTGTATTTCTGCACAGGCACTTCGGAAATAGGCTTAATAGCTTTTGAAATAGGTCTTATGCACTCTCACACTTTTCCGATTTCCTATTCAGATTGCAGAATTTGGATCCTCCACTTATGAAAGAGGGTTCCGTACTTTCTGGCAATTCGATTTTCGATTTCCAGTAATTAAAAATTGAATCGAACATTCAGAGAGTGTTAATTGTAATTACAAAGTGAATCGAACATTAAGATATTTTCCCTATTTCTTTCGTATATTTCAATCTCTAGTTCCTACCTTGACATGATTTACCCTCCTCTGTTTTGATGTGAGGCAAAACCATAACAAACAAAATTCAACCGATAGCAAAGGCTAGGTCTATACAGTACCTCAATACTACATAGATGTTATGCTTAAATGTAAAACTCGGAGCTGTGTCCTCCATGAGGAGCGACCTCCACTTGCAGGAAATTACAATAACTACAATAAAATCTGCAAAAAGCGTCTTCCAAGAAGAGGGATTCTCTCTTTAAAAAGAAAGCTCTAATCTATTTACAATGATAAAAAAATATCATGGAGATAAAGGCTAACGACAAACCTGTAGAAGAATCCAAAGCAAGTCCCATCTTGACAGGTGCACAAATGCAATGTTTTTTAATATTTATATAATATATGGAAATAATTAATATATATATATATAGCCTACAAATATATATAGTTAAAACAAAGGTACAA
>LPNX010455262.1:29544-42415 GCA_001517045.1 Pseudotsuga menziesii | reverse complement strand
GAGAATGATACCCCTGTAGCCTATCACAAAATTCAAACCATCTTGATTTCTGAATCAATTTTGCAGATCTTGGAAATTGTTTAATCCATTGAGTATCAATAGGCTCCAGTATGCATATAAACCCGCTTGTTCTTTTCTTTTCAACCATTTCAGGCTCATCCTCTTCAATTTCCCTTGCCATCTTGAAACCCTAGGACGAGATCAATCTGTCATGTGCAGGGAAATGGAATTTTGTCTTTCAACCAACATAAACAGCCTACTGTATAAGGTTTTGTAAACAAAACCTAAATTCTGAATATTGTAAGCACTCTTACAGTTCTTTCAATAATGTAAGCACTCAGTCATAAACCCTCTTTGAAAACTCTTTATGAAACCTTGAACAGGGTAAGAAACAGAGCACTCTATACTATTACAGTATGCTGAAGCAGTAAAATATCGAAACTGGAAATGTAGGTCAATATACAGACAACCCTGCAATTATGCACTTTAAACTTTTGCAATGCGAACCTGGTTTTCTGAACCTTCAAATGATACTGATTTTGCTATGAAAACCCTGCAAATAAAACAAAACCCTCAAACTGAATGTTCTACACAGGGGCTTATACCACTTTGCATATTCCTTTCGCTGTAGATGAAACCAATGTTGCTGTAAAATTATAACCCTGCAAACTGAAACCAGTGATAATGTAAAATCTTAACTCTGAACTCTGCAAATTTCGAGGTTCGAACCTGAGCCAAAAATATCCCAAAACACGCTATAGAACCACCTGCAAAGGTGAATGAAAGCCAGCGCTCTCGTACCTCTATCAACAGCCAAATGGAAACATGAATGGAGGAAAAATACGTGTATAGCTATTTTTGCCACGATAGCTCCTCGGCATTTATTGCAGGAACGGACATATTGGTGAAATGACAGCAATTGTACCCATTTATGCCTCCATATTAAAACATCATTTTATGGTATAAATCATTAAAACCATAATAATAACGAAGGCTCATGTTCTCAGCATATAACATTATAATCGAAGCTTATATTAACCAAAATTTCATATCATAAACCATGACTCTTTCCACAATCATACCATATATCTGTTAAATCATTAAAACACCATCTGCTACAAGCTCTGAAAATGCTGCCAGTTTGGGAATTTCGCTGCCAGTTTGCAAAATCTACCATGTAACATAATTCTCTACACATACATAGGTTTTTTATTTGCTGAATGAAACTTTAATGATTTAAGGTATCTAAAGGCATGATAAAGGCTAACAAACAATCATAAAACTCAAAGAAAACTGGAAATTAAAACAAGACAAACCAATGCCAAGCAAAAATTTAAAAAATAAACACTAGGACAACCCTAGAGATAACACTAGGAATACCCAGTCTGGGACTGAGGGCCATTCTGATGTGACTATAGGATTGGTTCCTACATGATCAGATATAAGTGCAAGGCCATTCTGATGTGATTGTAAGATTGGTTCCTCCATGATCATATATAAGTGCAGAGCCATTCTAATGTGACTGTAGGATTGGTTCCTACATGATCAGATATAAGTGTAGATCCATTCTAATGTGACTGTAGGATTGGCTCCTACATGATCATATATAAGTGCAAATCCCTTCTGACATACTAGATTGGTTCCTCACATGGTCAGATGTAAGTGCAGAGCCCTTTCAACATGTAGGTAGGATTGGTTCCTCGCACAGTTGAATGTAAGTGCTGGGCCTTTCTGACATAGATGACTGGATTGGTTCCCCTCATGGTCAGATGTGATTGCTGGGCCTTTCTGACATAGATGACTGGATTGGTTCCTCTCATGGTTAGATGTGATTGTTGGGCATGCCTTTCTGACATGGTGTTGGATGTGTTCCTCTCATGGTTAGATGTAAGTGTTGGGTGGGCCATTCTGACTTAGGGTTAGATATAAGTGCTGAAAAAGACCTACATGGAGGCTAGGCCTACAACCAACATGAAAAAGGGTTGGCTCTGTAGAACTTCCTATGACGAGAAGAATCAATAGATAGCACCTGTGATGATGATCCAGCAGAGATGTTCCAAAACTAGAGATGATCTAGATTGAGTGATGATCTAGATCCAGTGATGATGATCCAGATAGAGTGATGATCCAAACCTAGATGAAGATGACTTGAAGATGATGAGGAATCAATGATGATCTAGATGATATAGAGAAGAAGACTTGTGCTAATAAATTGTGTCAAGAGAATACCTTCCTAATTAAGAGGGAGTATTGAAGTAATTGTAACTTCAGACTGTATTCACTTGTATATCTTATGTATTGTACCCCAATGTTTATTCTAGGAAGTGTTTGTAATGTAATTGAGTCATATCATGCCCCGATGTTCCGATTGGGAGTTTCTATAATGTAAACAATTCATGTCAAGTCATTGTGGGTAACCCTCCTATTGTTCAAGGGTTAAAGTACCCACAGTTGTGGGGCCCTAGGGTTATTAGACTCTCCTAGTGAAGTTAGCCCTAGTGAGTATTATCAAGTCAGGAATTAGTATAAATAGAGAGTGAGCCTCTCTATTTATAACCCACTCACTCACACTCAGTTGTAGTGCATAGCTGAGGGAGAAGAAGTTCTTGGGGCTAGAAAGAAAGAGGCTACTACTATCGAGAGATCATCTTACTATTTTGGGGTTTTACTTATGGTGCTGATTTTATCTCTGAGGAAGTTGCGGGGTTTTCTCCATTTATGGTTTCCCTGAGGAAAAGGACTATGTTCATTGTCTCTTGTGTTTGATTTCTATGCTTGTTATTCTCTCAGTTAAAGATCCTAATATAATGCTAGCTTGAATGATAAAAATCTAAGATACCCTAGGAGTGGTAAGGTGGTAAACCAGTGGGTTTATCTTCATTGGCAAGCTAATTCAAGGATTGTATTTCTCAAGAATCATGTGTTCATCAATGATGGAACAAAGCCCTTAGCCACAACAGAAGATCAAGAAAATAAATAACATCTTGAACATCGAATCAGGTTCAATGTATTATTTATTTCATGTTATATATAAATTAGTATTCCTTTGGTGTGTTTGCATTTGTTTAGTATTTTGTAGCATTGTATTCATAATATATATTGAATAAGAATTTCTTTGAAGTGAGGGGTTTCACACTGATTAGTTTCTTGTTTATTTAAAATTAAAATTTTGCAGTTAATTGATATAGATTTTATATTCTTGCATATTAGTGTTAGAACTTATTTTGGACCCCATGGAGGTTCATTACACAACTCTATGGACTGAACCAAATGGATTCCAAAGCTTCAAGTTACTATAGGAAATCATAGTATTACTGGAAAATTCTATGTAGTGGATGTGGTTGATATAAATGTGGTTTTGGGAGTCCAATGGTTATATTGTTTGGGAGAACATACAATGGACTATAAATTCCCTGAAATGAGGTTCAAAAAATCAGATGGAAGACCAATCTTGTTGAAAGGGATGCACACTTACCCAAACCAAAAGGTGTCCTCTCATAGTATGAGGTCTATCTTGAGGCATTGATACATTGAATGGGCTTATGAATGTTTGATTACATCTTATAAGCCTCACTTGAAGGTTTCCAAGCATCCTAAAGATATAGAGAAGTTGTTGGGTAAGTATGAGAAGGTTTTTGGAGACCTTCCCCTAGAGAGACCACCTGACACAGGGGTGGAGCATGCCATTGAGTTAGAGATAGGAACCCAACCTATCAAAATGAAACTATATAGGCACCCCAAAAGGATTCAATATGATATTGAGGAGCCCATTAAATAAATTTTGGAATTGGGTCTCATAAGGCCTAGTTCAAGCCCCTATGCTTCTTCAGTTGTTATGGTAACAAAAAAGGATGGAACCTTGAGGATGTGCATTGATTTTAGAGCTTTGAATAAGAATACAATGAAGAATAGGTATCCCATCCCAAGGATTGATGATCTCCATGGAGAAAATTTATTCTCAAAGATTGATCTTAGATATGGTTAGCATCAAATTTGAATGAGGGAGCAAGACGTATCAAAGACTGCTTTCAAATGCGACTATGGTCACTTTGAGTTTGTTTCCATGCCCTTTGGCTTGACAAATTTTCCTACCACATTCCAATAATGTATGAACAATATCTTCCACAAGAAAATTCGTAAGTTTGTACTAGTTTTCTTTAATGGCATTCTTATTTACAATAAAACATGTAAGGAGCACTTGCATCTTCTAGAAGTGGTATTAAAAATTTTGCATGATCAATCTGTGTTTGCTAGGATGTCAAAATATGAGTTTGTTTTGACATAAATTTTGTATCGCGGACACATCATTGGTAAAGATGGTGTGAAGGTGGACATGGAAAAAAATAAAATCCATTATATAATGGCCTCATCCCAAAAATCGCATTGAATTGAGAGGATTCATTGGGATTTGTAACTACTATAGAAAGTTTGTGAAAGGGTTATCCCAACTCACTTCACCTCTCACTGAGTTGACAAATAATGATGCTTTACAATGGCATGAAGAGGCTAAAAAATATTTTTGAGAATGAAAGAGGTAATAAGAAATTGTCCTATTCTTTCATTGCCACATTTTTCTAAACTATTTGTCTTGGAGTGTGATGCATCAGTGGAGGGAATTGGAGCAGTCCTAAAGCAAGGAAAACACCCGATAGATTTTGAGAGTAGGAAGCTACAACAACATGAGAATATTTAATCTATTTATGACAAATAAATGTTAGCCATCATGCATTCTTTGATCAAGTTTAGGAAATATTTGGTGGGACACAAGTTTGTGGTCAAGACTGACCATAAAAACTTAAGGTACATCCTCACTCAAAAGGATCTAAATGAAAGGAAACAAAAGTGGGTGAGTAATATTCAAGAATTTGATTTTGATATTGCATATGTCACAGGGTAAGAATAATTTGGTAGCAGATGCCTTATCTAGAATACCTTCTATTTCTCTAATGGATGTTGCAGAAGATTGGAAAGCTATATTAGAAGTAGAATATGCCAATGATAGGTTCTCTTGTGAACTTTTTGGAGTAACTAACCATGATTATAGGTATAAGGTGTTGGAAGGAATCATCTACTGCAAAGATAGAATTTATTTAGTCCCTAGTTCGAGTTTGAAGGAGAAATTATTGAATCAAGAGCTCATGATTCTCCTCTAGCAGGCCACCCTGGTTTCTTCAAAACATATAGAATGTTGAGAGAAAGTTTCTCTTGGAAAGGATTGAAGAATGGTGTTCTAAAATATTTTAATGAATTCCCAACATGTCAGAAAAACAACGTGGAGCACAATCATCCAATTGGTCTCTTACACCCCTTTCCTATACCAGAACAAAAAGGGGAGAGCATTTCCATGGATTTCATCACTAGTTTACCCAAAGTACTTGGTAAGGATTGCATATTTGTTGTGGTGCATAGACTCACTAAATTTTCTAATTTCTTTTATATTACTAAAAAAATTTATTGTTGCACAAGTGGCTGAGCTATTATTTAAAGAAGAAGTTTCAGATTGCATGGGCTTCCCAAGAGAATTATTAGTGATAGAGATATTAGATTTTTAAGTGCATTTTGGCAAGAAATCTTCAAAATGGTGGGGACAAATTTGACTCCTAGCACAAGCTATCATCCACAAACTAACGACCATACAGAGAGGGTGAAGCAATGGTTGGAGGTCTACTTGAGGAACTATGTTAGTCGACAGCAAAAGGAATGGATCAAATGGTTGCATTTGGGTGAGTTTTGCTATAATACTACTTTTCATATGTCCATTGGCATGTATCCTTTCAAAGAACTTAATATTTATGATGCATCCACTTTTATTGACCACATATTTGGTGATAGTAGAGCTCCAAAAGCTAAGGATTGGATTAAAGAAATTCAATAAATTTTGAAGGTTTTGAAATATAACTTGCAGGTTTCCCAAAATCAACAAAAACAATATGAATATAAACATAGAATGGAGAGACACTTACAAGTGAATGTTTTGGTTTATTTTAGGTTCCATCCCTACAAACAAACCACCATAAAAGGTAAAGGTTCAAAAAATCTCAAACCAAGGTTTTATGGTCCCTACAAAGTGATTCAAAAATTTGGAGAAGTGGCATATGAGTTGGAGATTCTAGCACGAAGTAAAATCCATAATGTATTTCATGTTTCATGCATAAACAAGGTGATGGGGCATCATATTTCAGTTTCAGAAACATTACCTCGCTTGGATGATGAAGGACAACTTACTCTCATTCCAGAAATAATATTGAAGACAAGGGAAAGGAAGTTGCGAAGCAATAACTATAAGGGAATATTCGGTACAATGGAAGGATTTTCCTAGTGAGGAAGCCACTTGGGAAGAGGAACAAATTTTTCAACATCCAAACTTGGCATTTCTTGAGGAAAATAAATCTTGGTTTGGGAGGATTGTCATGTCCCCATCCCAATAAGGCTACCAGTAAACAATGTTTCACCAACCTACTAGTTCCCTAGGTTGAGGTGGAGACATTAAATTTTGAAATAAGGGAGCCATGAGACCCAAGAGGAGATTATTTTACCATATACACATTAAATTGGGTCATATAAATAATAAATATAGAGAAAATAAAGTGGCATTTCTTCATGGAGACACCTGGAGGCTCATGGAGACCTTGGGTGGATAGTTTCCTCCCTACACTTGTCATGGCCTACCTCCAAATTCGTATTTATGGGGAATGGAACGTTCTTGGGAGGTGAAAAGGTTTCAAGTAACATATCATGATCCAAGGAATTCGATATGGTTAAGAGGATTAACTCCCCATGGAAGAGTAAGATACTAGGAAGAAAATGTGTGCCACTTGGAAAGGAGATTCCATGCACTTTATGACAACTATGATGGACGATTATATGACAAAGTCGAACCAGATTGCAGACCTATGACAATAGTACATGATAGGGATAAAAATATCCACTAAGAGGGCGCATTTGGGGGCTATTGGCATCCCTTCGAATTTGGAAGAGAATTGAGGCATGAGGAAGAGGACAAGTGTCATAGGGGTTACTAAATCACTAGGATGAGTTGGAGGAAGCCTTTGGAGGGAAATTTTACCTTAGGGGAACCTATGAGAATTATAAAACTATTCCATGAGGAAGGAGAATATATTTTTATCATTTTGAGAATTTTCCTTTGGCATTTTGGAAAGCACTAGCTTGTCCATTGCGCAGTGAATGTTCACTCTCCCTGCTAGTGAGTCAATTTCGAGGGAGTTGGATTCATATACAAATTGGTTGTTGGATATGGAACCCATAACTATAATTTATATCTGAATGTATTGTTTTAATTGCATATTTAATACTGATACAATTCGCTACTCATCCATTTCCCCATTCTTTCATCCCCATCTTACTATTCCCCGTGTTTTCTTGTGATGGCGCACTTGTGAGAATGGTGATTGCACTCGGTTGAGATTTTGTTATTCCCAAGAATGGGTAAATTACATTTGAATGTATAATATTGTGTATATATACTCTTTTAGTCTAATCATCAAAAATACATGTGCAAAATGCCCACATTTCCAAGCTATTGTTTGACTATTTTTCATGTGTTGGATTCCAATTCGAAGGAGAATTATATCTGAACTGTAATGAGGAAAATCCATGATGTTAAGTGTTGTTGAAGAATTTATTTGTATGTTTTAAATTTGATCCATTCTCCATTCTCTATTCTGAACCATTTCATGTTCTTTTTACGAGTTAAAGTGAAGCTATCATTGTCATTTCCCTTAAGCAATATCACTAAAAGTTAACAAATGAATGTGGGGCTCTATAATCAGATTGAAGAACTAATAACCATATATAATTTCAGACCATGAGTTATTGTATCAGTCCCCATACTCTGTTTAGAAACTTGGGAATTTCACATATGAGTTGGGAGGCCCTTTTTGCTTACACCCTAAGCGGAATTTCATCACAATTTCCTATTAATTTTTCCTTTTTGTCATCAACCCAAAATGAAGTTGAATAGGTAGAAGACCAGTTCTAAAGTGACTAGACAGTCTATTTATACATATTAAGACTCGTCGAATCAATCCAATTCAAATTCTGGACCATTTGGAGCCTCTAGAATCAAGACTAGTTAATCCTAACTTTGCCCCAATTGTTCCTTTGTCTATAAATTCCAAGTTGGGACATTACAAAAAGCCTAGCAAAAGATGCCCTAAATCACACAAAAAATGAGATAACAAGGAAACCATCCCAAGACGTAGGAAAATAAAGGTAAGGAGAAATCAAAGAAGGACACCGACAAGTGGTGTGAGTTCCACAAAAGTGCCTGACACAGTATTGATGAATGCCACTCAAAACAATCATTGTTGGATAAGACAAAATACCATGAGCTAGTACCTAGATCATAATTTGATTCATAACAAGAAAAGGGAAATAAAGTCATTGATTTGGAACCTAGTGCCACCATCACAACCAAAAACATCCAACTAGAAGAGTCAGAGGAGCTAGGGGAAGGGGAGCGCCTCTTACAATCACAACTCTAGGTGCAAGGGAATCTGCTACATTTCATTATTGACAATGGTATGCAGAAGAAACTCGTATTTTTTTATATCTTAGAAATATTTAATCTATCAACGATACCACACCCCCAAATATACACCATCGATTGGATGATCCATGGATGAGACACTCCTGTTAGCCAACATTCTTGCATATCCTATGACGTCAAGCCCTTCAAAGATGAGGTAATGTGTGATTTTGCCTCGCTTGAAGTTTGTGATGTTCTTTTAGGAAAACCATATATGTGGAAACTCCATGTTTTGTATGATTCTATACCTCATAGTGTCATTATATGTCATGTCCATCCAAAAAAGACTACTTGCAAAAACTGCTTCACTAACCTACTAGTTCCCTATGTTGAGGTGGAGGCATATTTTTTGTAATAAGGGAGCTATAGACCCAAAAGGACCTTATTTTACCATATTCACATTAAAATGGGTCACACAAATAAGAAATTTTAAGAAAATAATTTGGTATTGGTTCGTGGAGACAATTGGAAGCTTGTGGAGTCCTTGGGTGACTAGATTCCCCCACACACTTGGCATGACCTTCATCCAAATTAGAACCCATGGGGAATGTAACATTATTGGAGGGTGATGTGGTGTCACATATATTATCATGAGCCAAGGGATTCGAATTAGGAGAGGAGAGTAACTCCCATGGAAGAGGAAGAGACTAAGCAGACAATGTGTGCCACTTGGAAGGAGATTCCATGCACTCTATGACAACAAATTATGAAAGATTATATGACAAATAAGACAAATCCAGACCTGATTGCAGACCCATGAAAAATATGACATGACAGGGATACAAATAACCACCAATAGATTTCATTTGGTATTTAGAGGCAACCATTTGAATTGGGGAAAGAATTGGAGCATGAAGAAGAAGACAAGTGTCATACGAGTTACTAAACCACAAAGTTGAGTTGGAGGAAGCCTATGGAGGGAAATTCTACCTTATAAGACATCATGAAGTTAATACAAGGATTTATTGAGGAAGGAGAAGTTATTTTGATCATTTGTTAATTGTCCTTTGGCATTTTGGAGAGCTTTTGCTTGTCCATTGCACGGTGAGTGTTCACTCTCTCTACTTGAACCAATTTTGAGGGAGTTGGATTCCTTTCCAAGTTAGTTGATGGAGAGGCCATCCATACCTCTCATTGGAGTTGAATGAAGGTGTTTAATTTTCATATTGAAGTTCCATAAATTTTGAGTTTCGATCTATCTCCCTCTTCTCTCATTCATACTTCCCCATTCCCCCTACTCTCATATGATGGCACACTTGTTGGAGTGGTGCTTGCGCTTGTATGAGTCTATTTGATTCCAAATATTGGGTATATGATGTATGGATCTATACTCTTATTTACATATACTCTGTAACTCGAGCTCGAAGTAATCCATATGTAAAAAGCTTGCATTTCCATTTTATTAAACCACTATTTTTCATGTATTTGGATTCCATTTTGAAAGAGTTGTATATCATATCTTTATGAAGGAATTTATATTATGTTTAATACTTTTGGGAAAGAAATTTGTATTTTTTAGATGTTATCTATATGTCATGTCATTATCTAAACTTTTCACTTTACTTTTCATGTGTCAAAATCAAGCTAGTAATGTCATTTTTCCTTAAGCAATTTCCTGGAAAGTTTTCATATCAATGTTGCACATTATAATCACTTTGGAAAGATAATAACCATGATTAATGAAAGCCATTGATGTCTGATATTCATCTCCATACTCTGTTCTAAAATTTTTGACGATCGTACTTGAGTTGGGAAGCCAATTTGGCCTCCACGCCTCGGGGGATTTAACCTTAAGTTCCTAGGAAATTTGCACTTTCTCTCATTAGACCAAAACCAAGTTACGGAAGCTTAAATTCATACCCAAATATTTCATATGTCATATTGGGATGTACTAAGACTCACCATACCATTGCATTTAAACTTGAATACCTTTTGGAGTCAGTTTGAACCCCCTATAGTCATGACCAGTTAAGCTCGAATTTGCTTGAATTGCACTTTTCTCCAAAAAAGTTCAAGTAGTGTTATTACATTATCACTTTGGGAAAGAAACTCTATAGGATGCCAAATACAACCCCCACTATTGCAATGTCTCTAATCACATATAAGAAGTGCACGAAGGTAATCTTCCAGACAGGGAAATTTGTCCTCTTCATGATTCATTCTGAAGGTGAATGAAAGATCACAACAACAACCACCAACTCTACATGGGTCTCTCCACACAGTATAAGCATGTGGACAAGATAGTGGAATCATACAGAGATATATTCACCACACCTATTGGGGTACCATTACATTGTCAGGTCAAGCATTCAATTGATTTGATCCCCAAGGAACCTTTACCAAATAGGTTGGTATATAGGGTCTCCCTCATGGAAAATGAAGAAATAAAATGTCAAATTCAAGAATTGTTCCAAAAGGGGCACATTCGACCCAGATCCTCACCTTGTAGGAGCCCAATTGTGTTGGTATAGAAGAAATATGGGGCATGGTGACTCTGTATTGACTACCGATCTCTAAACAAGATCATAGTTCAGAATCATTATCCCTTTCCCCAGATCGATGACCTTCTCGACCAACTCAAGGGTGATAAATACTTTAGCAAGATTGATCTGAATTTTGGCTATCATTGAGTGCCAATTGAGCAAACCAATTCCTAGAAGACTGCCTTCAAATATTGAGAAGGTATTTTTGAGTGGTTGGCCATTCCCTTTGGCTTGAATAATGGTCCAACAATCTTCATGAGGATGATGGAAAATATTCTCTGGTCATTCACCAATGATTTTGTGGTCGTATATCTATATGGTATCCTCATCTACAACAAAACATGGGCAGAACATTTGCATCATATCCAGTAGGTCCTCAGCACCCTACAATAGCACAAGTTATACGCCAATCTAAAGAAGTTCCCATTTGGCATGGTGAGGGTTCAATATCTGGGATACATCATGCATGAACATGGTAGGCATGAGGATATAACAAAGATCCAAGTCATTCATGGTTGACTGATCTTGACAACTCTCACATGGCTTCATAGATTTGTAGGTCGTTCCAACTTCTATCGCATATTTGTGTTGGGATTCTCTAATGTTGCTTGGTCCCTAAGCCAGATGACCAAAAGGGGGTCTAAGTTTAAGTTTGTCTTGTCCAAGACAAAACAACAAGCATTTGAGGATCTAAAGCAACGCTTATGTTCGGTGCTTATCCTTACCTTACTGGATCTAAAACAACCCTTTGAAATTGAGATGGATGCTTCAGACTATGTTGTTGGTGCAGTCCTACCTCAACATGGCAAACCAGTGGTGTATCACAGTGATACGCTCTCAGATGTAGTATGAAATTAACCCACCTATGACAAGAAAATATATTCCATTGTCCAAGATTTCCACCAATGGAAGCATTACATACTAGGAAAATAGGCAGTCATCCACATTGATCACAAGCCCTTCAGTTTATGCATACCCAAGGAAAGTTACAGAATGACCACCACAAAAATTGATCCACCTACTTGCAGCAATTCCAACTAAATATTAAATATAAGAAGGGCTACACAAATCGAGTCATCGATAGGGAAGATGTTAAGAACCCCCCTTAAATTTATATGTATAATAAATGGGTGGATCCCCATGATACACATGAAAGTGTGCATGTTATTTTATCGATAATATAATATGTCTATATAATTCTTTGGCGAATCTTTCCTCTAATTATATAATCTCATAAAATCTAGGAAAATATTCCATAGAATTATAATATATTGTAAAATTATGGCAAATTTTAGTGAATTATAAAACATTATAAAATCATTGGCGAATCTTTCACAATATTATAAAAACTTGTAGAAGTCTTGGAGAATCTTTCACAGAATTATAAAATATTGTAAAATCTTAGCGAATATTTCTTTGAACTATAAAACCTTCTAAAGTCTTGAAAATTTGACTTAATAAAATTTCTTAGATGATTTTCCATTCACTTTGAATTTTCTATGTATTCTTGCATCATAACACCTTGTAAACAAATTTCAAGCTAATTTGTTGACTTTCCTAAGCACAACTACTTGTATGTTATTAAATGCAAACCTCCCTAGAGATAAAACATAGAGATAAAGTCATAGAATTTTACAATGATACAATTGATCATTGGATGAAAGTGTGAAACTCATTAATCCTACTACACTTAGTGTACAATCAATTTTGAAAAATTATGTGGTACCTAACCACCCGTCACAATAAAAATATAGCTACAAAAAAACTAGTTGTTTGAAGCACTACCCTTGAAAATCTCCACCTCTACATGCTAAAAAAATTCAATGAATGGTTGTAGTGC
>LPNX010455262.1:0-28499 GCA_001517045.1 Pseudotsuga menziesii | reverse complement strand
CAAAAGCACTCATGGAAACAAAATTCTACAAGGAGGCCACCCTAAAAGTTATCTCAAAGCTCCAATATTACATGGACAAGATTCATCGTCAACTTGACATTGTTGGAAGAAGCTATGAAGGGTTATTTTTAGATGGGAGGAAGACAAGCTAACCACACCTAGGGGTAATGCAGAGATCTTCGTTGTTGTGGCTCTAATCAGTTTTTAGTTTTCCTATGTTTATGCAAGGTTTTTTTTTCTTAAACTAAGGGTTAGTCGATCTAGTTTACCCTATTGGGAGAGGTCTAGTGATGCTTTTATTTCTTTTTCCAATTTTATTTAATGTTTCTTTCAATTTTAGGTCTGGTTTCCCTTAAGGAGGCCTGTAGCATAATTTATTTTTTCTAATTTAAGGTTTTTGTTATTACTAAAAATACAACCAAATAATTATCAAATATAAATAACATTATTAATATCAAATTATATTTTTAAAATTTGATTAATATAAAGAGAAAACATTAACTATAATTTAAATTAATGAAAATAATTTTAATAAAATGATAAAAAAAATTAACGATTTTAAAGTGAAAAATTTTGCATAATCAACTCCAAATTTGTACTTCTCAACTTGAAAATTAAGAAAACAATATTTAAAATAAAATAAAATTTATTATAACTCAAAATTCAATAAAAGAAATTTCATATTTACAAATTTCAAAAAGTTAAATTTATCATAACTAAAAAAAATTAAGTGAACAATATACACTATTGTGAAAAAATCAAATTTATTATAACTCAATAAAAAACCAATATTTACGACTTTTAAAAATCAAATTTATTATAACTAATTTCCAAAGTTTTTAGATTTGTAAAAATATATTGTTTCTTAAAACATATGTATTTTATTGTTTTTATGATGGCATATGCATTTCCTCTTAAAAATGTTTTTAGTGTTTGACTGTATAAGTTTATTTTTTCAATTTCAGCTTTCATCGATGTACGCTTTTATGATGACATATGTATTTTAATGATTTTATAATATTACAAATTATATTTTTAATGATTTTATAATATTACAAATTATATTTTTAATGATTTTATAATATTTAATAACTCATGATCATGTATCTCTTTTATCAACCTAAAATAACAAAGTTAGCTTTTGAATTTTTTATTTAAATTGTTCACATTTTAAAGGGCTTAAATTTTATACTATTTGCACTAATTAATTGCATTTGGTGAAAATGAAATACGTTGTTATTATCTATAAAGTTTGAACTAAGCTCTTTGAGATGTTGAAAAATCAATTAAATTTTTCAAAAGCTAAACGTTTTAAGCTCTTTGAAATGTTGAAAAAATCAATTATTAAAAAAATCAATTTTTTTAAAAGCTAGCCGTTTTAATTATGTTAATTATTGATTTTATAAGATTTAATATTGGCATGTAATATTTATAGTTTAATTAATATGTTTGGACTTATTTTTAGAAGAAAATACCATTAATTTAAGTAAATTTTGAGTAATAATTTATATAACTTTTATGAATAGTGAAAAGATATTTTATTCTCCACGGCCTTTGTTGTAGATTTAGGTTTAAAAAATACTGATCATTTAAGCATAGTGAATTACTTTTTTTTTTCCAAAGAAAAAATTCTTAAATATATTATTCACATCCAGCAGATGGCCCAAATGGTCCATTATACAAAAACCAACTATGAAGTTGACATTACAAACCGGTATTTGCCTCATGAAGAGCACATAATACCATTATCAAAACCAAAATCAGATCCAACTGTAAAGTTGTCAATACAAGCAAGAAATTACCTCATAAAGAGCATAATTACCAGAAACTTTTGAGCATAAATTCATCAAGTCTGATCATAGCAGACTTTTTTCATCATTCCTGATAAAATCAGGTCAAATCAACTGTGAAAAACGAAGGTGATCACAAGAAAAAACATCCAAGAGCATATCTAGCTGGCTGAAATAGTCTCATCAAGCAAGAGCTGTTCAAATACAGTGAATTACTAAACAACCAAGTTCAGAACCTCATACAAGTTTGGTGATTTACATTTTAGGAAATAATCAAACTAAGTATTCCATAAGATTTAATTGAAGAATAAGATAACCAATTTTCAAAAAATTATTAACTAGCATGAAAAATGATTTATGAACATAATTACATGTGAAGAGGTAGTTAAGTCTACAGGCATTTCCATCCACCATTAAATGTCTCTCTTGGAAAATTAATGATACGTCCAAGTTGCTACCCAAAATATTTCAGTGTAACTTCTCCCATTGGAAATGGGGTGATCAATGCCTCGGCCAACTTAGACCAAGGAGTAGGAAGCGATCCACAACAACATATATACACAACATATGTATCAACATATATATCTTTTCAAGCACGTTCTATACTTTTCATATTATGTACAATTCCAATAATAAGGTTTGAAATCTATAAAAGTTTTGCACATTGCAGTGAAAATGAGGATCAAAGAATATTATGTATGACTCTTATATTGCGATTAATTAATTTATGCACAAGAATTATTTGTTTTAAGTAGTTACATATGCACAAAAACTAGTTGGTTAGAAAACGATGATAATCGATTCACTTAATCCATCAAAGTTAGTTATAGCCATTCAAACATGTGCATACAAAAGATCGTGACCACAAAAAGGGTGTCCCTTTTCCCACTCATTTCAATGAAATGCTCAAAAGGTCGATTTAGTGGTCTTACCCTTGTATAATGCAGAAGTTTTTACATATGAAAAAAAAAATCATTCATAAGTGAGAGTTATTTTATCAAAAGCTTAAAAGGAGAAAATAAATAATGATGCCAAGAAATAACTCTTATAAATGACTCTTATAGTTATAGTTCTAACCATGTATTTGCAACATATTTCATGTATGTAACATATTTCATGTATGTAATGATTTTTTTTGTCAGAGGAAAAAAGCATTTTTTGATATTCAAATGTATCACAGGTAATTTGTTACATCATCTAGTGAGCAGGACCATTCATATAAATCTAACCACAATACAAGAAGATATATCATTAAAATAAAAACTAGCAGGGAGATAGGACTGAGCCAGCTTTTGTTGGGCTTGTTGTAACGGAGGGATGACCTCTCATAAAAAATCTGCAAGTAAGGTCAGCCATATATGTCTCAAAAAAAGATAATAAAAATCCTGAGTCATTATCCAAAACAAACTTGAATCCTCTCAAAATCTAGAAATAAGCTCAATGAATATAACGACTCCTTATAGTATGTAACGACTCCTTATAGTTACCGTTTTAACGATGTATGTAAAGACTCCTTATAGTTACCGTTTTAATGTTATATCTACAACATACCCCATGCATGGAATCAAAACGTGGACAATACTTATATAACCAAAATCTGATATAGCTCGAGTTTTAACATTTTGATGTAGTTAACTTTAAGCCTTAAAATGCATAAGACAAGTCTTCTTAGTAGCTTAGTATTTGTACCGCTATAGCACATCCACATTTTTAAAGGTGTTGAATATATGTGGATGGTCATTATTTTTCACACTTATTTTAGATATAATGATTTTTATAAACACATCAATTATTTATTAAAAAAAGCAATTATATTATTATTTTTGATAAATTATTCCATAATTTATCAAAAATAAATATAATAATTTATAATTAATCATAATTAAAATTTAATATAATAAAAATAAACCATAACTAAAATAAAATAAATGACAAGTTAAAAATCAATGAAATAAACCAAATTCAAAATTCTTCAAATTATATTGACAATTGGGTTATTTCCATGAACAACTAATAATAAAATATTTCTATTTAATACTATTTATTTACATCATAATTAAAAATGAACAACTAATGATAAAATATTTCTATTGAATACTATTTATTTATATCATAATTAAAATAACTAAAATATAGTTTAAAATCAATACATACTAAAATTAGACATTATTAACTATTCTTCATGTTATAATGACCTTTGGGTTACTCCCACATACTGTTAATAGTCCCACATACTTCTAATAATCAAATATTTCAATTTAATTTCTCATAACGTTGACTAAATATATAAATATAAATTTGGCATATAAATAAATAAGTTAAATTCAAAGAATTTGACTAAATATATGAATGAGCTAAATTTAAAGAGTGTAATCAACGAGTAGGATTAAAACAAATTACTAAAACATTGACCTAAATTGCTTCCACACACAATCAGTTTACATTTTATTAACTTCCCCTATTCCATGTTGTTTCATTCAATTATGACGTTGTGGGTTGGCGCTCCAGTGGCTTGTTGTTTCAATCATTGTCATTACCTGTTGTTTCAATTATTGGCAGTGCCTGGAATTACCATCTGCAGTTACAAATGCCATAATGAAAAAATATCCAAAGATAATGCAGAAAAATGTTTCTAAAATTTGGAAGATAATGTTATATTATTGTCAACTTGTTAAGCTTATAGATGTTTTTATTTGTGAATTGGGGTGGACTACAATCTATGCTTTTTCATTTACCAATTGACCAGGATGAGACAAGTGTACCGTCGAGATTGATTTTATGGCAATCATTTAAAATTCAAAATAAATAATTATAAAAAAGGAATATAAAAAATAACTGGTGGGTGGCTTAATGGATAATTGTTAGTCATGCATGGATAAGTCATAGCTGATGATAATTGATAGATAGATAACATGAAGAACGTGGATGATAACAACCATTTAATCCCTATCTACCTGATCCAACCACAAACTATGTAAATATACTAGTATAAAGTTATATCCAAAAACTTTACCAATGGCATAATTAAACAATAAAATTATGAAAAACATCTTTAGCTACATTACCCTTAGCTTAAGTATGATACGTAATGCATGTTATTGTCTATCGTTTGTGAAAACATTATTTGTTACCGGGAGTTATTTTGTCCAGCCAACAAAATACAAAATCTGTCACTAAAATGGCTATTGCCAATTTGCCATGACATGTAACTTCTTTTTAATGTCTTTACCTGCTTTTGCATGTTCTTTCCTGTTGTTGCTCTTGCATGTTTTGCCTAAATTTGTTTGAGCAACATCTGTTTGCATGATTTTAAGATTCGAGACATTCAAGATGTGTGTAAAGTAAAAAAATTATATGCAGATCGGCTTACATATAAAGGCATGAGATGTACCGAACTCATATGAACCATTGTTGATGCATAGGTAGTTGTCCTCTACAGGAATGATATGGCCCTGCATCATATACAATAATTCCTATAACATTGATGACCATCATGATGGCTGTAGCCATTTTATTTACTCCCTATGAAGTATAGCACGTTTTAATTAAAAAGTTCGTCACATCATATATGCGCGTAAAAACCCTACAAATATTTCACATGTTGTAACAAAACCTGCATTTTAATTCCATTTAGTATCCCATATGAACTCTCCTCTACACCGAATAACAAAATGAATGCATTCAAAACGATAGTAGTTATTACAGTCCTTAATGTTAAGTCCTTAATGTTAAGTCAGTAGCTTCATCAAGAAGCAATTTTGTCTTCCTATATAGAAGAGGAAGAAAATTGTAAGTCAAAGAGAGAATTGTGAGGGAATAGAGAGGATTTTGAATAGTGGAGAAGAAAGAAAAACTCTATAGAGATTGTCCAGAGTTGAAGCTCTTTAAAAGGTGAGACATCTTGTAAATTTCCAAGTTTGTATTTACGACAGTAGTTCTTTGTTATGTCTCAACAAAATTTATAAATCCAATGTTATGGTTGAATGCATTTTTTATGTAGCCGCACATTCTCTCCATAATTACCTAAGTAAATGTTATTTACATTTACAGTTTAAGTGAAAAACAAATAGAATCCATAAACATTTCACCCTATAATAGTCCGAGTTTTTATGACAGACTGGTTGACACAAGTCTTACTTAATATTTGGTTATATGATAATGCGAGTTTATTGAAATATAGCCGTGTCGAGGTTTACCCCAAGTTATTGGTCGGTGAAAATGGTTTTTCATATTATAAGTATTTAGAATAAGAATTTTTTTATTATAAAAGTTCGACTAAAAGTGCGTCAAAGTCAAGTAAGTGTTGTCGAAGTAAAACCTGGTCAACTGTGGAAAGTCCGTAAAAGTATCTCCACCAAAAGTAGTCTCTTGAAAACTTGTCTGTCACAGTAAAAACTTGTCGAAGTATTTTGGTAGAAGTTCGACTTTTACAAACTCCATTTTTTACAGGAAAGAATTATGAGTATTGGTCTCTAACAGTGATGGCTTTGTTCAGAGTTCCATATGTTTGAGAGATTGTCCAGAATTAGTTATGCAGAACCAATAGATCAAGCCACGTATAACAATCTCACACAAGCTGAGAAAGATGCCCTAAGGGAACAGAGGAAGAAAGACGGAAATGCTATGTTGTACATACACCAAGCCATGCATGAAATCATACTCCCAAGAGTAGGAGGAACAATTACCGCTAACCAGGCATGGGATACATTGGAAACCATGTATTAAGGATTGGACAAGGTAAGGACTTCTAAGTTGCAGATTCTTAGAAAAGATTTTGAATTTCTGTCAATGAAAGACACGGAGTCGGTAGACCCATTCCACACTAGAGTTGTTGGTCTGATAAATCAACTGAAATCTCATGGAGAAAACATAGAAGACATAAGGATTGTTGAAAATTTTCTTAGAAGTCTTCTCCCAAGATTTGAATCTTTGGTTGTGACCTTGGAAGAAAACAAAGGCATGTCGATGTTTACCATTGATGAGTTACAAGCCTCACAATTTAATCACAACCATAGAATTAATATATCAAATACATCATTTGAATGTGCATTTGCAGCACAGTGATCCATAAGCCGTGGTAGATAGAGGTAAGGGAGAAACAATTCTAGAGGCAGAGGAAGAAGTTCTTCCAGAGGAGGACGCGACAACAGTCCTGCGAATGCCATTGGTAGAGGACAGAATCAGAACCCCAATCATCCAAATGGTCACAAGTTTGATAAGTCTAAAATTCAATGTAATTATTGCAAGAAATTTGGTCATTATGCATATGAATGCAGGAAGAAATAGTATGACCAAGGAGGGAAAAGCCAAAACCAGTCGACCAGAACTAACACTTCGTCGAGCACAATGTTGTTGGCATGTGAATCCCCACTTGAATGCAACGATGTCCAAGAAATTCCACATGACATATGGTATTTAAAATTAGGATGTAGTAATCATATGACTGGTAATTCAAGTTTGTTTTCCATTCTAGATAAATCAGATCAAACTGATGTCACACTTGGAAATAATGTCCAAGACATTGTTTTGGGAAAAGATATTGTTGGTATTCTAACCAAACATGGGGAGCAAAAGATTATGCCCAATGTTTATTATGTCGAAAGACTGAAACACAATTTGTTGAGCATTGGACAGCTGATACAAAAAGGTTGCAGAGTCTACATAGAAGATAATCGCTATGTGATTAGAGGCAAGCGTCCAAGCAACCAACGAATATAAAAAGTGGCAATGACAAGCAATCGCTTGTTTCCATTGAGGATAAGTCCATGCTTGAAAGGAAAGACAAATACAGGAGTTGCATTCAAGGCAGAAAGAAAGGAAGTAGACAAGCACCTTGATAAGAAATAAAAATACGACGCTGATTTTCACATTGCATTTCAAACAAAAGTCTAGGATGAGTCTTGGCTGTGGCATTTTAGATTTGGACATCTAAATTTTGGTGGGCTCAACAAACCCAAGAGAGTTTGTGAAGGCTGCATTTTTGGCAAGCAACATAGAGAGACTTTTCCAGTCAAAAAGTCATATATAGCATGCACACCACTTGATATTGTGCACTCTGATATTTGTGGTCTAATACAGACATCTTCCATGGGTGGTTGTAATTATTTCTTTACTTTTATTGATGACTACTTAAGAAACACATGGGTATATTTTCTAAAACATAAATCTGATGCATTTAGTTGTTTTCAACAATTCAAGGCACTCATGGAGAACTAGAGTGGACACTGCATCAAAATATTAAGGACAGACAAAGGCGGTGAATATGTCTCGAATGAATTCCTAGATTTCTGCAAGATCCATGGCACACACAAGCAATTCAATGCGCGGTATACACCTCAGTAGAACGGTATCGCGGAGAGAAAGAACAGAACCATTATGGGGATGGAACACAACGTGATGGCACCCAAGCATTTTTCAAATGAATATTGGGTTGAAGCAGTCACAATTGTTGTATATATATTATGAACCAATGTCAGACAAAGAGTGTGAAGAACAAAGTTCTTAAAGAAGCATGGACAGGTATGAATCATTGTGTTTCTCATTTAAAAGTTTTTGGTTGTGTCGCATATGCTCATGTTCCAGATGAGATGAGAAAGAAACTAGACAACAAAGGAAAAAATGTATTTTTGTTGGTTACTCTGAAGAAACAAAAGAATACAAGTTATATGATCTTTTCGTAAGAAAAGTAATCATCAGTCGAGATGTTCAATTTGTCGAGAATGAATCATGGGATGGAACTGTCGAGATGAATGCCAATATTGTGTTGAATGTCGACCATGATGACATGGTGGAGGAAGTGGTTCAATCACCACATGTAAGTCAAAATTTCTCAACACCGTTGACTCCCATGACACTACAACATGGTTCAACACAGGGAACGTCGACCAAAAGAGAACATAACACAAAACGAAATTGAACCTAAGTGAAAAAGATAACAACTTTCCTCTCAACCACTTAGATGAACCCAATTAACAAAAAGTTATATTTAAATTTTAAGTTTGAATGTTATAATCCTTCGACCCCTCCAAAACCAATTATCACCACTATCACCCCTCTTCTTCACAACCTCCACCAAATTGTCATCTTCGATAATCATCCACATATTATCCACAAATCCCACCATATCTCTCCTTGTCTCCTTCTCCTTTTGCTCACCAGCCATTCCCTCATTCTCGTCAAACCCCTTTGTTTCCCACCCCATATACCACTCTCTTTCCTCGTGAGATCCTCCCAACAACGCACTCAAGTAATAGATATTATTAACATAAATATAATTTTTGAATCATTATAAATTTATATAAAACCAAAAAACAATTTTTTTCTCGCCATATGGATTTTCCAAGACCACATCCATGTTAAAACTAAGAATGTTTATGGGATATCTATATTGGATAATCAATGGTATATTACAATTAGATAAGCATCTTTACTGGGAGAATTCTTTCATCATTTGTTCCATCGTCATGCCAATATTACAACTTATGATTGTTTTATTTCCTAATAATTATATATTACAACTCATGACTGATTTATTTCCTACGAATTATTTTAGGGTTAAAATTAAACTCATGATTTATAAAAATTTTAATATATATGATATTTTGTTCATTATGTGGAGGATGGTTTAAGCCCTCTTATAGTCAAGAGTGAATATTATTGTCAAGAGTGAATATTATTGTATTCATTCCCTTAAATCTACATGCAATTTTATATGTTGAAGTAAGAAAGAGGAGGAACGTGTTTTTCGTATTCACGGGATGCTTCTCACGAGACAATCATTTTCCTTATCATTATAACAAAGTCTTTATTCACATCTCACAAAACATTGTTTCTAAAATGCATTCTTTGAAAACATTGTTTCTAAAACACATTTACGTATTAAAGACAACATTCAAACACAAATTGTTTCAAGAAAAACAAGCCTTATTCCAAAATTAATATATGATATATGGCAAGTATTTAACAGGGTTGGGTAGGGATGCTCGTGGGAAACATCCATTTGATTAATAAAAATAAAACTTTACAACAACAATGAATTCATGATTTGGATGTGCATGCCTCCCACCAAAACTCTATATCATATGCCCTTAGCCACACACTCCGATCCTTTGTTGATATCAATCTATGTTCTCGTGTGTTTCACGAAAGAATCAATCAAGTGATTATTGAGTCTCCATTGAAGAACCATGTGCATCCAAGGACGTGATCTTAAGCTTCCTCTCAATAATGAAGAGGTGAGCTTTGAGCTATTTTTGCTTTCTCTTCATTTTCTCAGCACTCGGTTGCTAGAGAAATGGCATTTGTAACCCAAGGAGGGGACTAGCTTGAAGCTAGGAATGAATACATATCGCAAAAATGATTGGAAGGTTCCAAAACTTTTTGCCTAGGGTGGTATGATTGACCCCTTTGTGTTAGTGGGCCTAATGGTTAAGAACATGTATTATCTCCTTGGAGGTCACAGGTTCAAAACCTATGGGGGGTAGGGTTGCTCATTGGCATGTTGTGACGAGGCTCGAAGTGTAGGCGACCCCTCGGATAGAGGCTCACCTCGAAGGGCTTCAAGACGTCTCAGCCCCTGCTAAGTCACAAGTTATTGGTATATCTAGCTTGCAAGCTGTTGGATATACTCTTGGGAGGTTGTTGTTCCCATGGTTTAAAAAAAAACCATTAATCTAAAGTCCGTAGTCTTTATTTGTTTTACTAATTATGATTAAGAATACCTTATATTTATGTTCCCTTCATTAAAAATATAATATATCTGTATAACAAGGCTCTCTTCCTCTTTTATTGACTTTAATTATAATATTTTATATTATTATTGCGCCGAGAGGTGCTCTACAGCCCAGTAGGGGGGAGATCTTGTAATGTGATGTAACGTTACTAACGTATGTAACATGTCAGCCAAAAATAATTGTCATAGTGAATATTATGGGAGAGATTTTGTAACACAAAATAAAAAATAATATCACTTTCGTAACTTTATTTTTATTAATAAAAAATAAATTTTCTAATAAACCAAAATAAATGTCAGCCACAAAAACAATCTAATATGGGGAAGATGTGGTAATCTTCCTACCTAACAAAACAATTAAAAAGTAAAAATTTAATTATCCGTAAAAAAAATGTGGGTAAAAAAAACACAAAATTGAATTATCCGCAAAAAAATGTTGGCTTTGCACATGGTTTTAAAAACCATGTGCAAGACATTCTAAACAACCCATGGTTTAGGAGGCTTTGCACATGGTTTTTAAACCATGTGCAAGGCCTTTTAAACAAATCATGGTATTATTGTACATGGTTTAGGAGGGCCTTGCAAATGGTTTTAAGACCATGTGCAAGGCCTCCTAAAAAACCCATGATTGTAGGAGGGCCTTGCATATGGTTTTAAAACCATGTGTGGGGAAATGATGCAATGTTTGTTCCTAACAAAATAAAAAATATTATATGTCGGCCATAAATAATATTAAATATTAATAATAATAAAATTATATGTGGACCTTAAAAAAAAAGATGTGTCTTTTGGTTTGAATCAAATCAATGGATACCTAAGAAGAGGTTAGAGATTTGATCCATCTCGGCGCTTGATAGAGTCTAAGATTTGGATCTACGCTGGTTATTAAACAAGAGCCATGAGGTGGCAAGAGGTGGCAATGTCCTCGACATTGTCATTAGCTATTGCTATAATAGTGAAGTTGTAAAAAGAGGAATTAAAATAAACACACATACAAATGAGTTTAGATGCATAACAAACAAACAAAAACAATGTAGAAAATTGTTTAAATCTTTCACTTGATAAATTTAGATTGAGAATTATTTTTTATTTATTTACTTTATATAAATTTCATATTTATAATATTGTATACAAATTAGCCAAAACAATGTTTCTATATAATGTGTAAAATAGATTTAAAATGAGAATATTGTTTCTTGGAACCAGACATCAACACTATAGTGTTTTGAAACTTTAGACATATTGACCATTCCTAGTAAGTTGTTTTGAAACTTTAAAACTATTTATAAAATACAAAAGTTATTTAATTAAAACTTTGAAAATTTATATTAAATTAAAACCATAAACACCATACAACTTAAAAAACCATAACTTAAAATAAATTATATCATTTTAAAATTAAACAATAATTTATTAAACTTTAAATTAAAAATATATATACTCAATTATCAAAACCAAAATCTAGTAAAATATGCTTGGTTAGCTTGAGACAACACTTGGAGTCTATGGGCACATTGGCGCCTACCACCCAGGTGCTTGACCATGTAAACTTGATACACATTACACTTGATATGATCGTCCTTGAAACTTGTGTTGCTCCAAATCCAAAATTAATAATATAAAATTGATATCCATTATTTTATCCCAAGAGGCACTAGGGGCTCCTCTCAAGTGGTCCAAGGAACTCATCAATGAGGTTAATCAAACCAAGATACAGGAACCTCTGGGTCTATCCTTTGGAATATGTGTGTTGTCGTCGACAGAGGGAAACCTGCCCCTAGTCAAGGCAATGATGTTACCTTGACCAGAAGCGCGAGGGAGATAACCAAAAGATGTGAGACAATCTACAGACTGAGCCACTGAACAGGGGTGGTGGGGAAGGGAAAGAGTTGAATAGGGGCAGGGGGGTGTAGTAGACTCAAATTCCTTTGTTCAGAGTATGATGGCAGGTCGGACCAGGCGGAAAATGAAACTTGACTCATGGGAATGGGATCATAGCTATAATACCGGGAATGTCACTGTAGATGGGAAATACTTGGAGGAGGTAGACACTTTTTATATTAATGGGATACAAGGAAGACATGTTCTAGAGTACTCTGAACAAAGGAGACCCAATGTGGGAATGCTACCAAACTGTCTTCTATGGGGTGATGTCTAGGGACACCGTTGTGGTACGATCTCGTGGATTTTTGGAGAGCCCAAGAAAGTAAATGCTTGATGGTGCTTTCAATTTTAGAGAGTCTTAAAGAACGAAGAAGACTCTAGTGGGGGCTCTTTTTCGTTGGTAGTCTCTTGTGCCCAAAAAATCATAAAAGTATATATAGGAGAGCTCGCCCATCCTGTGGGGGATGAGATACTTCTTTACCATTGGTAGTCCAATCAGGCTCGAAAAGGTTAAACCTATACAGACTAGACGATCATTCAGAAACTTTTATGAGCATGAATGAAACCAAGTTTTCTCGCCAATGTTTTCTTGATGAGAAGGCTGGAAAAGAGCTTAACAACAACCCATGGTGAGCTTTTTTTCGTAACGCACGGCCCCTCTGCCCGAGAAAGCATAAAAGTGTGCAGAGGGGAATGGTCTTGGCTTGAGTGTGCCAAGGAGGTCCTTTTCAATTGATCGTCTACATAGTCTGCAAAAGGAGATAAACGAGCCAATGTAGATGCCATTTCCTATACTTTAACGAGCGGGAAAGGAAGCAGCTGCGCTTAGCAATCTTTTCATTGTTTTTAGGAGTCATAAAAGAGCTTAAACAAAACTCCAGTATGGTCAACCGATTGCGGTGGCACAGGCGGTGCCCCATGTTGGGATGGTGGACAATGGTCCAAAGGTCATCCACGCAGTATGGATGGAGCAGAAGGTTCTCAACCATACCAATACATGCACGGGATAGATCATTGCAAAGGCACACGAGTCGATGCGGCAGAGGCATGCAAACTGAGGTGGCTCTCGGACAGAGGTCAGGAGAGCGTGTGTGAGTTGCGGTGGACGGACTTGAATACATGTGATGTGAGTGTGAGTCTGGGGGCACTTATATGCCAAATACATGCAAAGGAAATCATCAGTTTTCTGGACAATGGTATAGAGATCCGCATGAGGTGTAGTGGACGGAGTAGGCGGGTATGTGTTAAAATACAAAAAAAATAAAAATGGCATTCCTTAACGAGTGGTGGCCCGAAAACCCGAATGAGTAGCGGTAGGCAATAGTGATACAAGTACAGGTCTGCAAACACTTGCATCGTCATATTGTGGCTCATAAATCGAGGTGACTTCTGGGAAACGGTCCCGAAATTTATTTGTTAAACATGAGACGTTGGTCTCATAAGGAAATGGAAATTTGAGCTCGAAAGTGTGAGAGGTGTCTCGAACCGGTTCCAGGTGACTTTGGATTAGCAGCTGATGGTGCTGCCCCTGACTTGTGCTAAAAAATGATGAAAAACAAGAAAAGAAAATGAAGCGACTCATTGGTGATGTTTAAGCGTAAAATATCTTGAGGTAGAGCCCGTTGCACGACTTCTTCAAGAGTCGACCATTTGAGTCAATGAAGAGGTATGCGCCCTTGCCGAGACGAAGGTCATTGGCAAGGTGGGATGACGAAATCTAGTCTTTTATGGGAAGAATCGATTCCACACTATGGTTTAAAGGGAATGAAGTAAAACCGAAGGTGGTCTTACATATATCTCTGTCATCGCATAAGTGGTGCTGGGATAGATTAGGTGGATCTTCCACAGCCGATGAGGCGAAAGGGAAATTGGTGCTAGATATCATGAAAATGGTATTGGTTGTGGCTTTGGTTTCCTTGCCCCCAATCTTTGTTGGAGGAAGAGGGGTATGCCTGGAGATGGGAGGAGTCTTTGATGGACCTGGAGGTAGGTGCAACATCATCTCAATTGGATGGACATGAGTCAACACATCCTGTGCCCTTAGAGGTAGGGAAAGTGGTTCAAGGTACCACACATGATCTCCCAGTGTGAAATCATGTAGATTGTGGGTTGTCAAGACAGACTTAATCACAATCTGGGATGGTAGGAAAAGGAAAAGGATCATGTTGATCAGGAATGAACCCCACTATTTCCCTGGTAACTGAGGTTGAGGTTGCGACTAATGTTGCAGCTGCAAGCGGTGTTGTGGTTGCGGTTGAGGCTGTGGCTGCGGTTGTTTTTTGGGTGCAATGATGCTGGATGAGACCATGCACAAGTCTGCAGTCTCATTTTTTGTCGGTGGTGGTGACACTAAGGGAAAATAAGTCGTCATGGTGGTATCAGCAAATAACCCAAGGCCCACATTCAACAATGGGGAGGCTGGTGTGTTGTCAACCATAGTGTTGATTGTAGGGACAACATTGGCGTGTGTGGTCGTCCCTTGTGGCTCAATGGTGGTGATGGTAGGGATAACGTTGGCGGGTGCTGTTAACCCTTGCGGATCATGATAAGTGAGTTGATCAACCGTAATGATCTTCCCTTCGTGGGGGAACATCATGAGACTGAAGACAGTTGATGCGATCGCTATCATGGCATACATATAACTTATCTCGAGGAGAAGGTTATAGTCCAGTTGAGCGTTGACAGCCTCTATGTCAATTAGAACTGTCTTCCCGGCTAATGTGATGGGGACATGGGGGAGGATTCCTTGGGATTTAGTGGGATGGCCATCATAAGCCCATAGAGTTATGGAGGATGGTTGCAGAATTGGGGATCCCAGTTTCTACCAGACTAGGGTAGACATAACGCACGTGGATGCTCCCTCATCCACTATGCGGAGGTGCATAACCAAATTCTGGATAGACACCGAATTTGAAAGGTAATGGTCGATGGCATGCGCAGTTCTCCATTCTCCGTGTCGAATGTGATCAACTTTGAGTCGGAGGGGTCTACTACCCCAAGGGCGGCGAGTAAAGCTTTCCATTGTGTTGGGCACGTTTTAAGTACCTCAAGAGCAGACATGGCGGTTGGTGTTTGGTCCAAATCATCCATGATGCTGTAGTTGAACATAGCTCTAGCCGTGGCATTATTGGAAACTCTGCGTATGAGCAGGTGCGGGAACGGGGGTAATTGAAGAGGTAGGTTGACTGTTTTAGACGTTGACACTGCTGATGGGTCGCGGGTTCAGTGTTGGCTCTGTATTGATTCCGTCTAATTTGTAAGTTGACTTCTTCAGTTGTCATGGCTAGCAGATGGTGGACACCTATTTCTTCCATGGGAGGTGCACCCAAAGCGTTGGGATTGGGTTGGGGAGGGGGTGCGGTTGCCACCAATACTTGACTAGTAGTGGGTTTTGCAGCACCATCGGTGGAGGCCCTTGTGGTGCCGGGTTGGGTTGGGCTTGGTTCATAGCGTTGGCGACCTGTTGGACCTCGTTCTGAATGGCCTACTTAGCGCGACCCATGAGGGAACACTCGAATGTGTAGTGCCCATAGACCTCACAGAGTGTGTATGGTTGGTTTGTGCACAACAGGCATTGCGTCTTGGTGCATTTGGTCGTGAGGGGTTTTGGGTTGGTAGGTTTGTCAGGGCATTGTTGGGAGGTTTTGGTTGTTGACCATGTCCCTGTGGTTAATTATTACCTTGGTTCCAGGTCCAATTATTCCTATCTTACCCTTGTTGATTGTTGGGGATAGGCTGGTTGGGACGGTTTTGTTGTGCGAACACTTGTCCCAACGAAGTGGGTCAAGCGGGGGTGGGGGCTTGAACTGGTTGCACTGGTGGTGCATAGTATATTTGGGTGGGTGGCGGTGCCACAAATGTGGGCATTTTCCCCACATACTGCTGTGTTGGCCAAGCCATGGCCTAAGCCTACTGCAATGGCACAAGTTGTGCATAGGAAGTTGTTGCTCCGGACTGGGACATCATTCTTGCGTAGTCCGGAGTTTGGTTTTGGTAGGAAACACTAGCAGTGTTGCTTGGTTGTGGTGGAACTGCAGGTGGTGTCGGACGAACTGTGGCTATTGGGAGACCGAGCCTATGATGCCATCTATAGCATGGGATGCCTCCGGTGCATCGCAATAGGAGGTGCCTGTGTGGGGAGCGTCTGGGATGACGGTGTACAGGTATCCAAACTAAGCGTAGATCAGGTCAAACTGTTGGGATTTCAGTATGGCCTCCTCTTCGGTTTGTAGATGTTCGGATGCGACGTCCTTTGCTATGGGTGGGAGAAAGGTCTTAAGGAACCAATCCAAGAAGATCCTGTAGTCAAGTTGGATTTTACATAAATTTTGGCGTCGCTGCCACTCATGGATGTGGTCAGTTATATGAGTCATAGAGTTATGACGGTAGGATAACAAGATCTCCACCCCCTCGTCATATCTGATGGGGAGTTGGAAATACTGCAGGAACATGAAAGCCAGGGAGTTGAAATCTGGGTACTTGGCTTGTGGTAGCTCAATGTACCATTTGGCCGCAGCACCTATAAGGGTGCATTGGAATAGCCTCAGCCTGATGGAATTGTCTACGATGTTGTTTGATGAGCACCATAGATGGAATGTCATGATGTGGTTTTGAAAGCATTCCCCTACCTTCCCTTCAAACTTTGGAATGTCTGATGGCAGCTTGGTTGGCATGGGAGGCCAGAAAGCTTGATGGTAGATGGGGTCGTTTGTTAACTAAGCCAAATCAGGTAGGTTAAGACGAGCCATGAAAGGCAGGTTTGACCCCAAGTTGATGTGAGATGGGGCAGCGATGGTGGTGGGGTTTGCAGGTGCATAATGTACCTGCATAGCTAGGGGTACTGGTTGTTCCATTGTATATGGGCCAGTGCCCCCAGGTGTGGTGGGAGGGACAGTGTGGGTGGAGGGGACATTGCCCCCATATATGACAGGAGGGGAAATGTAAGTGGAAGGTCCACTGGCCCCCTGTGTGGCAGGAGGGGCAGTGTATGTGGAGGGGCCACTACCTCGTGTGTTGCAGGTGGACCAGCTTGGCTGGTTGCTATAGGTGGTGGCAGATGACAAATGACAGTTTGCATGACTGTGATAGGGCCACCTGCAAGGTTGCGGCTACAGGTTGTGGTGTGGACATGGGTCCACTAGCTATGGTTACGCCGAAAAATGGATCTAGGCTTGCACCAACCATGGGGCTTGATGGTGCAGTATGCAAATCTGGTTCAGATTGATATGGGTCTGAATCTGAATCAGAGGTTGTGTGGCCTTTTGATGGTGTGAGAGGTCATCGAGAATGGTCTCGACGGTGTCGGTTCAATGTCCCAAATTGTGGTGGTTCGCCTCTTAGGCATGAGAAAGAGCGTGGGGGATCAATTGTGTTAGATTTTATGTATCGAACTTGTGGGAATGATTGTTTGGACCCCAGTTTTAATGGCTTCCTGTTGGCTATAGGTGGTCACTCAGCCACCAAGACTACCAGAAGACAACGCTTGGCTTTTTTCCTCATGGGCGTTCTACTCAATTAGTGGGGGTCGTTTCCCATTTCGGTTGGCAATTTCTCTCAGCGGCCAGCTACTTTGGGGTTCCCGTGGTACTCCTCACAATGATTATCTGGGCTAAGCCCAAGTACTTCCCATGGTTAAGGCAATCAGGGACTTATGTCCTCAAATATTGCAGATTTTTTGACTTAGTGTAAATTTGTAAATTTTAAGGGCTCTCTCAGCGTCATGAACTGAGTTGGGTCGATTTATGTGGTATGGTGTATATGTCTTTCTATTTTTCTATTATTAGGTGGATGCAATCGGTTTATGAATATGTCCTAGAGTTCATATCATTGTATATACAAGTAGTAAATAATCAGAAATTTGTAGACAGATACCATTTTTTACCCTGAATTGTGATGGCCTAACTAGGTGACCACCTTACACCTATATTCTTCTTCAACCAAGATAAGGTGTTGGGCTCTCAACAAAATGGGACTAAGCCCATCCGTAGATCCATAGGTCACCTCCCGGATGCAAGGTTGGTCAACAGAGAGGACGCTTAGTGCCATGAGAAGCCCTCCTTCTCTACCCCCTCTACCTTCCATGTCATTCATTTTTAATGGTTTTGAACAATATTGGGTGAAGGGCCTATTACTATACGAGCTGTGCCCTTCATCTTATCCTAGAATACCTCGAAGGGTGATGACTGGGTAGAGGAGGAAGGGTAAGCAAGACTGTTAATTTTATGTCAGATTTAGTTAAGCTACATTCATTAAGCCATTAAATTTTTTTGAATTTACACTTTGTTTGTACATGAAATTGCAGTAAACTAAAACAGAAACAAAAATGGAACTACTGTGCTAGACAGAGGAAGCTGAGCCACACTAACAATCCCTAATAACTTAAAAATTAACTTTTGAGTGATAGACCGCATATTTCATGTCAAATGTGGTGAGGGGTTCACACAAACTTCACAGACAGAAGCGATCTGCCTTTCTGAAGGAAGTCGCACCTTTCGGGGGAAAAGGGCGACCTGGTCGCACCTTTGAGGCCTAAATGAGTGACCTGGTCCCCTGTTTAGGCCCGATAAGTGCGACCTGCTCCAAATTGGGGGTTATTTTGATCCTGAGTCAGATCCGACCGACAGTAACCTGTACTGTGGCCAAATGGACTCAAATTTTCCTTGTGGAGGCTCGACAGAAACAAAAAACCATAAATGAACAAGATTTAAACTAAATCTGACAAGAAATTTTCAACCTAGGGCATAAACTGAAATAAAATTTGAAATTTAAAAAACTAAACTAGGGATCCTGTGGGATCAAACTAGTATGGTCGCCGGTTCTGTAGCAAGGATTTCTCCTTGCTACAAGGGCAAAAATGGCTCCCTTCCATCTATAGGACGGAAGGGTAGGTTCCTGTGTGAAAATGCATAAAAGAAAAACTGAAAGGAAACTAGATAGAACTTAAAGCAAAGAACAGAAAGAAATGGTCGTGAGCCCCTCTACAAACAAGGTTAGGGCTTTGCTCTGAGAACCTGTAAACAACTATTAGAAACAATAAACTTGCAAAATCATGTTAGAAATCAAACCTACAAGCAAATATGAGTTAGAAAACAACTAAACAAGTAAAGAAAACACATAAACAAATAACAGTATACCTCTTCTTTGGTGCAATGGGCCACCATGCCCTGGCTGGAAGAAGCACCTCTCTATCTCACTAAGCAATGGAGGAGCTATGGCTCAATGGGGATGATGAGTGGATGAGAGGGGGATGTGGGTGGCTTGAGAGACAAAGGTTCTCAAGGAATCCACGGGTAGCATAACAGTATGCAAGGGATGAGTCGTTTGAGAGTGACCCCCCACCCTCCTTTTATAGCTTTTTTGGAGGTTTTAAGGTTTTAAGCCCTTGGTCCGGGCTTTAGCCCCTTTTTTGGGCGTTAAGCCCCTTTCGCCCTAACTTTAGCTCCTTTTAGGGTTTTAGGCTCCTTTTAGGCGTTTTAGCCCCATTTTGGAGGCTTTAGCCCCTAGGAGAGTTATTTAGGCTCCTTGTTGGGGTTTTTAAGCCCTTTTTCTCATTCTTAAGCCTTTTTGAGGGTGTGGGGGTCTAATGGACTGATACGAGGGTTGTGCATGGGTGTCCTTGGGTGGTGTAGGCCATGTAGAGCTAAGTGAGGGATTGTTTGGGTTAACAGATTGCCCCCTGATGTGTGAGGGCAGGAGCTCATCATATGGCCAACGAACATCATAGGATTTGTTGCAGAGAGGTGGTGCTTCTAGGGTTGGGGCATGGTGGCTTTTGGTTTTTGTATTAATATAGTTCCCATCAATGGGTGAGATGCAAATAATGTGTGACATGTATATGGATGAAGCGGGCATCCCCGTGCTTGTGACAATGTCAAAAGAATAATGCGATCTATGCTCTAAAATACAAGAGCCGGTCATATACAACTGATGATACAATAATGGTTGCCTCAATGTCAGGATGAATACAATTCTGATCTGAAGAACTACTACATTAGACCCATGGAATTCTCATGGAATGCTATATCTTCATGGCTGATAGGCTACTGGATCTGGAACAGTACATAGCTATATGGACTTATTAATGGAGAGTCAAAGTCTTTGTGGCATAAGTATGCTGCATCAATCATGAATCTATATAGAAGCACTGTTGGGGATTCTAAACACTATCTCCAATGCAAACCGAAAATCATAGGGGAAATGAACCTGTTTAGGTCCCTCAAGTAGACTCATCAATGTGCTAGAGTCAGGTGACGTCCATGGTATTCGACCAAGTATTGTGTGGGCCAAACCCTGTATGAATCTAAACTGTGCGATGATGAAGTTGGAGTCGAGCACATGAGAAACAACCATCCCAAGAGGCACTAAGGACTCCTCTCAAGTGGTCCAAGGAACTCATCAATGAGATTAATGAAACCAAGATACAGGGACCTCTGGGTCTATCCTCTAGAATATGTGTGCTGTCATTGATAGACGGAGACCTGCCCCTAGTCAAGGCAATGATGTTTCCTTAACCAGAAGCGTGAGGGAGATAACCAAAAGATGTGAGACAATCTCCAGAATGACCCACTGAATGCGGCGCGGGGGGGTGGAAGGGAAAGGATTGAACAGGGGGCAGGGGGAGTGTAGTAGACTCAAAATTCCTTTGTTCAGAGTATGATGGCAGGGTGGACCAGGCAACAAATGAAACTTGACTCATGGGAATGGGATCATAGCCGTAATACCAGAAATGTCACTGCAGATAGGAAATACTTGGAGGAGGTAGACACTTTTGATATTGATTGGATCTGAGGAAGACACGTTGCAGAGTACTCTGAACAAAGGCGACCCAACGTGGGAATGCTGCCAAACTGTTTTCTGTGGGGTGGTGTCTAGGGACACCATTGTGGTACGATCTCATGGATTTTTGGCGAGCTTGAGAAAGTAAATGCTAAATGGTGCTTTCAATTTTAGAGAGTCTGAAAGTGCGAAGAAGACTCCAGTGGGGGCTCTTTTTTGTTGGTAGTCTCCTGTTCCCGAAAAAGGATAAAAGTATACATAGGAGAGCTCACTCATCTTGTAGGGGATGAGACACTTCTTTACCGTTGGTAGTCTAACCAGGCCGGAAAAAGGTTAAACCTATACTGACGGGATGGTCATTCAGATACTTTTACGAGCATGAATGAAACCAAGTTTTCTCGAAAATCTTTTCTTGATGAGAAGGCTGGAAAAGAGCTTAATGACAACCCGTGGTGATATTTTTCATAAAGTGCGGCCCCTCTACCCGAGAAATCATAAAAGTATGCAAAGGGGAATGGTCTTGGCTTGAGTGTGCCAAGGAGGTCCTTTTCAATTGATGGTCTACATAGTCCCCAAAAGGAGATGAATGAGACAATGCAGACGCCCTTTCCTATACTTTAATGAGCGGGAAAGGAAGGAGCTGCGCTCGACAATCTTTTCATTGTTTTTAGGAGTCAGAAAAGAGCTTAAACAAAACTCCAGTATGGTCAACCGATTGCGGTGGCACAGGCAGTGCCCCATGTCGGGACGGTGGATAGTGATCCAAAGGTCATCCGCACAGTATGGACAGAGCAAAAGGCTCTCAACCATACCAATACATGCACAGGATAGATCACGGCAAAGGCACGCGAGTCGGTGCAGTAGAGGCACGCAAACCAAGGTGGCTCTTGGACAGAGGTCAGGAGAGTGTGTGTGAGTTGCGGTGGATGGACTTGACTACATGTGATGTGAGTGCGAGTTCGAGGGCACTTATATGCCAAATACATGCAAAGGAAATGATAAGTTTTATGGACAATGGTCCAGAGATCCGCATGAGGTGCAGTGGACGGAGTAGACAGGTATGTGTTAAGATACAAAACAAAAATAAAAATGGCATTCCTTAATGGGCGATCGCCCGAGAACTTGCATGAGTAGTGATCAGGAAGTGCGATACAAGTACAGGTCCTTAGACACTTATATCATCATGCTATGGTCCGTAAATCGAGGTGACTTGTGGGAAATGGTCCCAAAATTTATTTGTTAAACATGAGATGATGGTCTGATAAAGAGATAGAAATTTGGGCTTGGAGGTGTGAGGGGTGTCTCGAACAGGTTCCGAGTGATTTTGGATTAGTAGTGATGGTGCTGCTCCTGACTTGTGGTAAAAGACATTCAAAAACAAGAAAAGAAAATGAAATGACTCATTGGTGATGTTTAAGCATAAAATCTCTTGAGGCAGAGCCTATTGCAGGGGTTCTCCAAGAGTTGTCCATCAAATTCAATAAGGGTGTCTGCCCCTTTTTCGAGGCAACATTGGATGACGTATGGGCCATACCACATTGACTCGAACTTGCCTTTTCCCAATTTGTCGTTGGGTTGGTCATAGACTAGAACCATATCACCTTCGTTGAAGGTACGAGGGTGGACATGGGAGTCATAGTGGGCCTTTGATTGTGTTTTTGCTGCTTCAATGGCTTGGAGGGCAGCTCGACGATCTTCTATGGTTTGCTTGAGTTGGAGGAGTCGTTCTTCTAAAGGTGAAGTATCCGAGAGGAGTTCTACCGTGAGGCGGAGGGATGGGATTTGGCACTCTATAGGGAGTACTGATTCAACGCCATGTATTAGGCAGAAAGAGGTGAAACTAGTTGCGGTTTTTGTGGATATGTGATAAGCCCATAGGGCAGAGAATAGCATGTGATGCCAGTTGGTTTTATGGTCTCCCACCACCCTTTGGAGCATTTTTTTGATGATTTTGTTGACTGCTTCAACTTAGTCGTTGCCTTGGGGGTAGTAGGAAGATGAGTACTGGTGTTCGAATTTCAACATGGTTGACAATTCATCTCATACGACGTCTTGAAAGTGTGCTCCATGGTCTGATACTAATTGTTTAAGAACACCAAATCGTGAAATGACATGGTTAAAGAAGAAGTGTGCTGTGGTTTCAGCTTTGCAATAAAATGTGGGCATGGCCTCAGCCCACTTGGTGAAGTAATCGACTGCCATAATGATGTATTTATGACCATTAGCTGAGACGGGGTTGATTGTTATGAAGTCGATTGCCCATTTGTAGAAGGGCTCGACTGTGACTATGATGTGTAATGGTGTAGGGGGTTTTCTTGACTTTCGGGCAAAGAGATGACAATTGCGGCAATGCTTGACTACCTCTATGCAATTAGCGAAGATGGAGGGCCAGAAATAGTCGGTGCGTAGAATTTTCTGGGCGGTTGCTAGGCCTGAAAGGTGGCCACCACAAGCTCCACTAAGAAATTCATTGAGGATGGTCTCGGCCTCGTCATGGGTGAGGCAACGATGTAGGATGGTATCAATGCCTCGACGATACAGGACATCCCCAATCAACAAGTGCCGAATGGATTGATTTCAGATGTGTTGCCTATCCTCATGGTTTAAGTGCACTGCGAACTTCTGTGTTTGTAAATAGAGAAGGATGTCCCCATACCATACGTCGTCCGTGGATATGAAAAATAGGAAATCATCAGGGACATCATCCTTGGGGGGTGATGACGCGGTTAATGGGGGAAGATCGGTCATGAGCATGGATAGCGCGAGTGCCTTTGTGCTTTTTGGGGACATGAACTCTAGGTCGAATTATTGGAGGATGACTACCCACTTAGCTACTCGACCTTGTAGAAGGCAATGACTTAAGAGGTACCGCATTGGGTTTGAATCAGCCACTACACGAGTATGGTTTGCAATGATGTAGTGGCGCAACTTCTGAGCCGAGAAGACGACGGCGAGGGCCAATTTCTCCACGGATGAATATCGTAGTGGGGGTCCTGTTAGCTTCTGACTGATGTAGTAAATCACATGCTCATGGTGAGCATCATCTTCTTGGACCAAGACTCCAGTGATGGCATTGTCCAAGGCTAACACATAGAGAATGAAGTCTCGAGTGAAGTCTAGTGCTGAGAGTAATGGTGCAGAAGCCAAGGCTTGTTTGAGTGTATCAAATGATTCTTGTGCTTGCTGATCCTAAACAAAGGGGATTATTGTGCAGAGTAGGTGAATGAATCCGTAAGATTTTGTTGCATACTCTGGCACAAAGCAGCGAAGAAAGCTGGCCTTGCCTTGGAGGCTTTGTAGTTGGTGCCGTGTTTTTGGGGGAGGAAGGAAGATCAAGGATGGCCTAAACTTTGAGGGGATCTACCATTATCCCTTTGTGGGACATGATGAATCCGAGTAGATGGCCTGCAGGGACACAGAAAATGCACTTAAGGGGATTTAGGTGAATTTTGTACTTGCAGCAACGTAAAAATACTTGCCGCAAGTCGTCTATATGTTGTGCCTGTTTTGGTGATCGAGCGGTAAGGTCGTCCAGGTAGACCACGATGATGTGAATTAGGTCATGGAAACAATATTTCATGGCATGTTGAAAGGTGGCTCCAACGTTTTTCAGGCCAAAGGGCATGACTCGGTACACGAATGTGCCCTAGGGGGTTGTGAATGCCGTCTTATAACGGTCTTCTTTCCAGATTTGGATTTGGTTATATCCAGAAAATCCATCCATGAAGGAAAAGGCCTCATGTCTGGCACATGCATCGATAATCTGATCGATGAAGGGTGTTGGGAAGTTGTCTTTGGGACTCTCCCCATTGAGATCGCGAAAGTCTATGCAAACACAAATGGTACCCTGTTTTTTATTCACGGGAACAAGATTAGAAACCCAAGTGGTGTACGCAATGGGGTAAATGAAGCCGGCTATGCATAGCTTCTCTATCTCGGCTTTAACCACGACCACTTTGTATGGATGGATGGGTCGTTGATTTTGGCATACAAGGGCCACATTAGGCCATGTGTCGATGTGGTGTTCCACGATGGATGGATCCAAGCTGGGCATTTCAGTGTAACACCAGGCAAAGATGTCACGAAATTCTTGGAAGAGGGCTTTGTAGGCAGTGACCTCTTCCGGGGAGCACGATGCCCCCAACATGATTTCTTCAACAACATCAGGATTGGTCGAGATGTTGATTTTGATGGTGGGTGAAATTTTGGCCACGTTCCCTTATTCGAAGGCGTCTGGTGTCAGGATGGGGTTCTTGAACCAATCAACCTTCCCATGAATGAAATATTTGGTCTCCATGGAAAACTGGTCACACTGCGACACAAGTTCTTCAGGGAGGAAGAACGAGTGATGGTGCATGTCATCCCATGGGTATTCCGAGGCAGTCAGAGCTTCAAGTATCTCCTCATCATTGTGGAAGCAACGAAGAGACAAGTCCGATGGACCATCGTTGGAGGTGGAGATAAGCGGGTCGGTGGAGCTAGACATCATGTAAATGGACATGGTGTATGAATAAGGAGGTGGGGGGTGAACTTCTTCGATCAAGGTGATCTCAGAATCAAGGGAATGTTGACGGAGGTCAGCTAGAGCCATTCAAAATTTGGGCAAGTCTTGGCAATGGTGAGAGTAATGTCCATAGAAACCGCAAAGGGTGCAAGCATGGTTTGTTCTCACTGACATGTTTCTTGCTATTGGCACGCTTGGAAGCTCAACCATGGGGAGGTTTTCATTTGTATACATGGTGTCCAAATCCGCACGAATCATTGGGATCTCAGGGCAGTTCTAAGTTGGATGGCCCTGTTGTTCACGGATGGTGCAAGGCGGGATCTTCCAAGGTTCTACGGTAGCTTTGGCATTCTTGCCCCTGGCCCTTTTTGGGTGGGGTGGTGCAGGTGCAGTGGTTGGTTTTTGTGGGCCAGGTGGGGGGTGAGACTCAACTGCAATGAGTTGCACCGAGGTTAAGACAACCTGGGGCATTGGTGGTTGAGCTGGTGGAGCAAGATACCACACCAGAATTCCCAATGTAAAGTTAGGTAGGCTTAACGTGGCCATCATCGGCTTGTTCATGACACCAGGTGAGGAAAAGAGGAAGGGAATCGTATGGACTGGAGATGAGCCCAAATAACTCTGTGATGGTTGTATGTGGGGGTGAGGTTGTTGTTGCAGCTATGTATAATGCTGCGGCTACGGATGATGTTGCGGATGAGGGCGGTGTTGTGGTTGTGGTTGAGGCTGTGACTGTGGTTGTTGTTTGGGTGCAGCGGTGTTGGATGAGACCATGCACAAGTCCATAGTCTCATCTTGTGTCAGTAGTGGTGATACTAAGGGGAAAGGAGCCATCATGGTGGTATTGGAAAACAACCCAGGACCCACATTCAACAATGGGGAGGCTGGTGTGTTGTCAACCATGGTGTTGATTGCAGGGACGACATTGGCATGTGTGGTCATCCCTTATGGCTCAATGGTGGTGATGGTAGGGATAACGTTGGCAGGTGTCGTTAACCCTTGCAGATTGTGATAAGTGATTTGATCAACCATCATGATCTTCCCTTCATGGGGGAACATCATGAGATGAAAGACAGTTGATGCAACTACTCTCATGGCGTACATATAACTTCTTACGAGGAGAAGGTTATAGTCCAGGTGAGCATTGACAACCTCTATGTTAATCAGAACCGTCTTCCCGGCTAATGTGATGGGGACATGGTGGAGGATTCCTTGGGCTTTAGTGGGATGCCCATCATAAGCCCACAGAGTTGTGGAGGATGGTTGCAGAATTGGGCATCCCAGTTTCTGCCAGACTAGGGTAGACATGACACACGTGGATGCCCTGTCATCCAATATGCACCAGTGCACGACCAAATTTTGGATAGACACTGGGATTTGAAAGGCAATGGTTGATGGCATGCAGTGTTCTCCATTCTTCGTGTCAAATGTGATCAACTTTGAGTTGGAGGGGTCTACTGCCCCAAGGGCAGCTAGTAAGGATTTCCACTGCGTTGGGCATGTTTTAAGTACCTCAAGAGCAGACATGGCGGTTGGTGTTTGGGCCAAATCATCCATGATGTTGTAGCTTACCACATCTCTAGCCGTGGCATTATTGGAAACCCTGCATACGGGGGGGCACAGGAACGGGGGTAATTGAAGCGGTAGGTTGATTGTTTTAGACATTGATGCCGCTGATGGGTCGATGAGTTCAGTGTTGGCTTCGTACTGATTCCGTCTAATTTGTAAGTTGACTTCTTCAGTTGTCATGGCTAGCAGATGGTGGACACTTGTTTCTACCATTGGAGGTGCCCCAGGAATGTTGGGATTGGCTTGGGGAGGGGGTGTGGTTGCCACCAATCCTTGGACTGGTAGCGAGTTTTGAAGCACCATAGGAGGAGGCCCTTGTGGCGCCGGGATGGGTTGGGCTTGGTTTATAGCGTTGGCAGCCTATTGGAAATCGTTTTGAATGGCCTGATTAGCGCGAACCATGAGGGGACACTCAAATGTGTAGTGCCCATAGACCTCACAGAGTGTGCATGATTGGTTTGTGCGCAATGGGGCGTTGCATCTTAGTGTATTTGGTCATGGGGGGTTTTGGGCTAGTCGATTTTCCATGGCATTATTGGGAGGGTTTGGTTGTTGACCACCTCCCTGCGGTTGATTATTGCGTTGGTTCCAAGGCTAATTATTTCTAGCTTGCCCTTATTGATTGTTGGGGGCAAGCTAGTTGGGATGGTTTTGTTGTGCAAACACTTGTCCCAACGGAGCGGGTGGAGAGGGGGCGAGGGCTTGATCTTGTTTCACTGGTGGTGCATAGTATATTTGTGGGGGTGGCTATGCCACAAATGTGGGCATTTTCCCCATGTACTCCTGTGTTGGACAAGTCATGGCCTGCGCCTGCTATGGTGGCACAGGATTTGCATAGGAAGTTGTTTCTCTGGACTGGAAAATCATTCTTGCCTAGTCCGGAGTTTGGTTTTGGTAGGAAACACTAGCAGTGTTACTTGGTTGTGGTGGAACTACAGGTGGTGACGGACGGTGTTGTGGTTGTTGGGAGATCAAGCCTATGATGCCATCTGCAGCATGGAATGCCCCCATGCATCGTAGTAGGAGGTGCCCGCGCGGGGAGTGTCTGGGATGACGGTGTACAGGTATCTAGACTGAGCGTAGATCATATCAAACTATTGGGCTTTCAGTATGGCCTCCTCTTTGGATTAAGGACATTCAGATGCAACATCCTTTGCTATGGGTGGGAGTAAGGTCTTGAGGAACCAATCCAAAAAATCCTGTTGTCAAGTTGGATCTTACATAAACTGTGGCGTCGCCGCCGCAA
>LPNX010455243.1:47266-69029 GCA_001517045.1 Pseudotsuga menziesii | reverse complement strand
TAAAAGGAGAAAAAAATTAAAATTACTAGAGCTAAAGAATGAAAAGTACTAAATAATAACATCAAATAATTAAATACCATATATAACCCAGAAGGAAACAGATATGTATTTACCTGGTAAAGACGGGCTTCAGCTTGGAGAGATTGGAGATGTTGTAATGAGATCTTGTGATTGCCAAGGTCAAGGGATATCCGACATGGCTCTCTAAGGTACACCGGTCTATTTTTCATCCCCATTTGTTTTCCCTTATTTAATGTATGCAATGTATGTTGTTGCTGTTATTTGCATTTTCCAAATTAAATTATATACTTCTTGTGCCCTATTTTAATCACCCTGATTGTCATCCAAGGGTTTGTGTGAATGTTTATAGATTTTCATAAGGTTTCATTTCCATTGCGCCAATTGCAATGGCTATCAACATCTTTTTGGATTGCCCAATATGTGCCTATATTTTCTTCTCAATCCTAGAATTGCAAAACCTGGTTGCTGCAGGAGAAATCAAACCATATATCAGAAATTAGTGTTTGAACCAAAGAGATGCATTTAGCCAATTTACCGAGCAACTCCCCAACTGATAGAGGATGGGTTGGTTCGAACTAGTGTACGCTTCCAACAAGACCAAGACTTTATTCCGGTAAAGTGCAGTAATTGAAACGATACTTTGTTCAACTAACTATCTTAAGAAGGGTGTACAGACACATTTCAAATTGACCTTTCAGCCCCCTATAGTTATTTCCCTCAATTACACCTATATTTATTCCCTTTCAAAGGCATCGGATCCTCTTTCTCCTTGCTTTATCAAGTTTTCCTTACTTACCATAATCCACTTAGGAAAAACCCCAGGGCGAGTTAAAACCTCCAATTGATTGGTCATTCCTGACCAGCCTTACTGAGACGCCAACCAGAGAATTATTGACTTGCTTAATCTGATAGTAAGTTAGCCAACCAAGGATATATCTTTCCTTTCAATATGATCTAGATGATTGTTTGCAATATTGGAGTCTTTAAGAATTTTTTTTGATGGGTAATACCTCCAAGTCATGTAACATAAGAGATTGTCACTATTAAGCGAACTGAACCTGTAGCAGCATTACCCTGTGAAGGGTGTCTCATGCATTGATAGTCAGACATTTTGAAGGCCATATACAATACTTTAATTCATCACATTATGACAAAGTAATTCTGGTGGAGATAATATATCTGTAGGATCATTTATGGGCACAACAAGTTATTTACTTAGTCGTTTCATCGCTTTATTCCCAGGCATGTGAACTCTCTCATATTTGATATGTTCAAATTTGATTTTGCTTAACACATTTGATGTCATGAATGAGTTGTTAATGTAAAATATCAGATAATGGTGTATTTCTCCCAAAACATGATAAGTGACAGTCACTTACAACAATAGTGTGTAAATGTTTGTTAAAATGCAAATATCACATAGTCAGTTAAAATGGTCAAATCTGGTGCAATATCTTGGCTGCATATTAATGTTGGAAAATACGTATTTATGCATGAGAATATAGTTGGTATGTTGCTCCTATCATAATACTTCAGTTGTTATTTAGCCAAAAAACACCAAACATCAGGAAGAACAGTCTTAAAAGGGGCAGAAATAGACATACTAATACTAAGTCATCAAGGCTACTAATAAATATGTAAATTTAGCAGTACACTAAGATGCAGACAAGGAATATTTAGTTTGTCTTTGGAAGACCCACACAGCTCAGCCATTTTAGAAAAATAACCCCCTCCAATCACTCTTGTTGTTATTGGCAAAGTATCGTGACAAATATCTCTTTGTAAGGAAGCTTGAAGAACTCAACTCAATGTTATAGAATCTAACACCCCGGTTTTGACCCCGTTGCATTAAATGTACATGATGTATATATTGTAATGAATCGTGGTGTGGAGCTAAAGGAAAAAGCCCCAGCATCGATTTAGTTGTGTTATGTTTCAGCTAATAGAATCGTTGTCGATGGTCTATCATGGTACATGGCATATATTAAGTTTTTTCATCATGTAAATATGCATCTTTAATTAAATGAACCCAACCAGCTATGTCAATGCAACCATATTGAAAAATGGCATGATTATCCCAAGGATAAGGGGGGGAATTATTAAAACTTGAACCAATGGAAAAGAAGCCATGTGTCAACCACCCATTCAAAACTGCTGATGTTAGTTGAGGGCAGTTATTGCTAGGAAGTGGTGGGTGGCAGGACTGTCAGTCCTTGCCCACATGCCCACTCCACTAGCAGACTTTCTAGCTTCATGTAGGCAGGAAAATGGGGGGGATTCACTCCATTCTTTCTCATCCTCATGCGTCGATTGGGATTCGCTATCGTTTTTCCTCACGCAGGGAGACAACCGCAAATATCCATTGTCTTTCTCATTCTCACGCACAAGATTTTTCTTGGTTCTGACTCATGCAATGAGCTGGGAGTCGTGTTATTTCATCCATGATTTCCCTGTGAAGGGCCATTCACATTTTTCAACTGTGTGTATGTTTTCCTTACCGATTGTGGCTTGTGTATATGTTATCCTCTACCCAGATGAGAACCTGGATTTTCTTTCCATCTTCGGATTGTGTAAGTTTCCTCAGTGACTTCATTGTTCAAAATGGGCCATTTTTTTCCCCATGTTTGTTGGTTGTGTTTGTTGTTACATTTTGGGGGCTGCTGTAGGTTGCTTGGGAGTCATTTTGGCCATGATAGGGCCAAGAACGACTCAGGAGTCATTTTCCCTGTCTAAGCTGTAACTATTGATTGATTGCATGCGTGTAATGGTTGGTCTTCGAACTATGTTGGGAGAAAGGATGGGGGCTTGGTTTGCTTGATAAACCTTGTGTGGTTGGAAACCACACACACAGAGCTAGAGGTCTAGCTTTCTTCTCCACAACCCCTGAATAGCACTGGAAGGGAAGTCAGGGCCTGAGGGACTATGTAGCAGAGAAGGGACTTATTCCTTTTGTTGGGTGTGTGTGGGTGTCTTAGAAGTCAGGCTAGTTCTGGTGTAGGTGTTCCTAGATTTGTAATGGGCTCAGCAGCTTATCATTTATCCTTTCTCGGCTCCTTGATGGCTTGATAAACTTGATCATGTTGGCTTGGCTGTCTTGTTGATGGCCTGATAAACCCAACTGCGTTGGCTTGGCTGTGTTTTGTGTATCCTTGGCTATGTGTAAGCCTGCTTGTTCCTTATTCCTTGGGGAATCATGCCCAGATCGGGGGTGACAGCATTGTTGAGAGATTTAGGAGCATGCTAGTTTGTGGTGGGGTGGAACGTTGCAGCGACGTAGCTGGTTGCGGGACGAGTTCTTTATGAGATAAGTAATCTTGACCATTTCGTCTCTATATTTATACTTACTGTTAATGATTATGATGAATATGTTGAATGCTTGTATGAACGTATGTTTGCTTCTGCTGTATGATAAATAATCATGTATGCTTGTTCTAGTTCAAAGCATTTTGTTTCAGTTTTTTAGGTATGTTCATGTTCATGGTCCTTTTAGCCTAGATGTTTAATGTTATGGTAGCGTCCTCTTCGTTGGTCTGAGGGTCAAGGACGCTACATTGTGGTATCATATCTCATGTTGTAGCATGGGCATGAATGGACCACAAAGATGCATTGACAGAGGCAGGATTTCCTTCTACCTAGTAGAGATCAGAAATTGTTGATAGAAAATTTCTTGAAAATTTTGTTGAAAAAATTGTCTAAGTGCCTAAACCATCAGCCCATCGAAAGGCTAAGTGGGAATCTCCTCCGATATAGCGGAGAGCTAGACGAAGGATCACCCGAAGGAGGAAGAACTTGCAAATTTTCTCTAAGTGAACGTCGTCCATCGATGAAATTTAGTGGAAACTGGAGCAGCTGAAGACCGCCAAAACGTCGACCCTTTTTAGTTGAAGGACCGTCCAAAAAAGGCCATCTGTGATCCATGACGGATAGCTGTTTGGATTGGCGGAAGTTAGTTGTTCATGTGCCTACTGTTGAGGCCACCTAAGAGACTATCCATCCGATGCACAATGCATCCGACCACCGATGCAAGAATAATTAGTACTTCCGATTTCTAATATGCCACCATCGGAAAACCTTAGTTGTTGAAGTCGTCGACACAGCAGACCCGTTCAGTTTTGAGTTGCCGAAACATAGTGATCAATTGCTCCGATCCACCGATAGTGTTACATTCACAGAAAACATAGAGAGTTCATGTCCATACCGTTGTGGCTGCCCATGGAACTAGCTGCCCGATTAGTAGAGGATCAAATCGCCGACGCGGTAGTGCTTAGTGGATCCGATCGCTAATATCCTGGCATCGCCGATAAAGATCAGAAGCCCAGATGACTACGGATCTGACAAACTGGAGAAAAGTAGGCGAACAGATCGTCGGTGAACAGCAGACAAAGTTAGTTGTGCTGACCGCCGAAACGTTGGAATGTTAGTTTGGATGAGACCTGATCCTATACAAGGTAATTTTGAGTTTTTCAGTGGGATTTCTTAGCAAATTTCGGTTATTTTTCAGTGGGATTTTTAGGAGGTTTTCAGTGGATTTTCAGGGCTGAAAAGGAGAAAGTGGCAGCAATATTATGCACCAGATTGCACAAAAATAATAGATTTACAAAAAAAAAATGAGGGCGCTGCCCTCAACCCGCCCTGTAGTGGCATAGGGAAGCCACAAGGGGGAAAGGCCCCCTTGACCCCCATTGTCCCCTTCAGACAGATGTTCTTTGATGAAGAAAATCTTGTGTTTGGGAAAATTTGTTATTTTATCATTATTCCAAGAGAACGTAAGTAATTTTGATTTATATCAATATTATGTATCTAACAGTTTTGTTACTAACACATTTGCAGAATTGTAATCACCTTCAAGAGCAGTATTCCAGGTAGTGTAGTTTGGTAAGTAAGTTGTGGTTCAGTTATGAGAACCCATGATGGATATGATGCTTGGGATTCCTATGAGTGTGCACGAGATTCCATGGGAGAAAATGTCTGTAATGGAAATGATGACATAGAGTCTAATGGAAGGAGATTCCAAGAGACACCATCAGATGTTGCAGCCACCATGAGAAGCTTGATCAAAGACCAAGAAGAGCAGCATTAGTTAAATGCTGCTATGTTGCAGAGTTTGATAGACTTGCAAAGAAAGATAGACTTTGGACGAGGTACAACAAGACCCGAAGGTAGTAAGAGCAATACTAGGAGAAGGCGAAGGACTTCTAGTGGATCATTTGACTCTGAAGAATCTAGTGGGGATTCAAGTTCTTCTTCTCACAAAAGAAAAAGAAAGAGACACCATAGGGATTTCTCTCGGGATGAATTTAAGAAAGCTAAACCTCCTAAATTTGATGGTGAGGTAAAGAATGGACAAGAGGCTGAATCTTGGCTTCTTTGGGTAAAGAAGTACTTTCAAGTGCATGATTATTAAGGAAACATGAAGGCAAGAGTTACCATATTCAATCTTAATGGAAGGGAATCCATTTGGTGGGAAACCTTCAAGCAAGTAAAGATGATTAGTGAAAGGAGACTTAAGTGGAAACAGTTCAAGAAGTATTTCTAGAAGAAATACCTCTCTGACAGGTATTATGATGACAAGATTAAGGAGTTCCATGAGCTGAGATTGGGACAGCAGACCATGGAAGAGTATGCAAATAATTTTTTGGAGTTGTTGAGGTACATCCAGTACATCAGAGATGAAAAAGTGAAGGTCCAGCATTTTCTGAGTGGATTACCTCAGTCTTACAAAGGTAGAATTGAGTTTTATGAACCTAGAACTCTTGAAGAAGCAATAAGGAAGGCTAAGTATTGCTATGAGGAAAGCAAAGGTAAACCTGATTAGCATAAGGCATGGAAGGACAAGGAGAATGAGAAGTTTGACCAAATAAAGAAAGGTTTCAAACCTTCCAACTTTAGCAATCAGCAGAAGTATCCGTCCCATGCTGTGAGTAAGCCAGTTGGAGTGACAGGAGAAAAGCCTAAGGATCCACAACAGAATAGAGGACCACTTCAATGTTGGATATGTGGAAGACCCTACATGCGCAGAACTTGTCCACTCAAGAATGAGAGTGCAACACTGGCTTATAACATTCAAGAAGCAGAAACAGTGGGTCAAGTAGCAAGGGAAGTCCCTAGGATTTATGCAGCAATAGACGACCCCCACGCAGATCACCAGTCAACTGTGGTTGAAGTAGCAGGTAATATTGTTCAGAAATATATTTCTATTTTGATTGACCCTGGTTCTACTCACAGTTACATTACTCCTAGAGTAGTGGAGATTTGTGCTTTTAAGAAAGTAAAGCATAGGAAGTCTTGGTTAGGTCAACTAGCCACTCGGACTAAGAGAAAGGTTAGTGAAGTGGTAGAGAAATGTCAATTAGTCATGAATGGATTGGTCACTTATGTAGATTTGAATGTTCTACCACTTAGTTCCTATGATGTTCTCATTCGAATGGATTGGTTAGAAGCTCACAGGGTGAAGCTTGACTATTACATTAAGACTTTCAAATGCATGAATGAAGAAGGGAACCTAGTAGTTGTGAAAGGTATTCCAAAGGTGATTTTAGTAAGGAAAGTTTCAGCAATGCAGTTAAAGAAGTTATGTAGGAAAGGTTTTCAGTTGTATGCAGCTTAGATTTTGGAGGCAACAGGGGATGAAACTCCTAGGATGGAGGACAATCAGGTGTTACAGGAATTCAAGGATGTGTTTCTTGATGAGATTCTAGGACTTCCTCCAAAGCGGGACATTGATTTCATAATTGAACTCATGCTAGGAGCAGCACCAGTGTCCAAGAAACCCTACAAGATGAGTACACCGGAGATACTAGAGTCAAAGATACAACTGCAAGAGTTGTTGGAAAAGAAGTATATCTGGTTGAGTGTGTCTCCTTGGGGAGCACCAGTTCTATTTGTAAAGAAGAAAGATGGTGCACTCAGGTTGTGTATTGATTACAGACAATTGAACAAGGTTACTATGAAGAATAAATATCCTTTTCCTAGGATTAATGACCTCTGTGATCAAATGAGAGGAGCAAAGATATTTTCCAAGATTGACTTGAGTTCTGGTTATGATCGGGTGAGAATCAAGGATGAAGACATTCATAAGATAGCCTTCAGGACAAGGTATGGGCATTATGAGTTTGTAGTGGTACCATTTGGTCTCACAAATGCACCAGATACATTTATGTGCCTTATGAATAGTGTCTTCAACAGGTATTTGGACAAGTTTGTTCTAGTTTTCCTTGATGACATTCTTGTTTATTCTAAGAATGAGGAAGAACATGAAGAGCATTTGAGGTGGACATTGCAATTGCTCAGGGAGCACCAGTTGTATGCAAAACTAAGAAAGTGTGACTTCTATAGAGATAGAATTTAGTTTTTGGATCACATTATCTCAGAGGAGGGTATATTTGTGGACCCTGAAACGATTAAAGCCATTATGAATTGTCCTACTCTAAGAAATGTGACAGATGTAAGATCTTTTATGGGACTTGCAGGATACTACTGGAGGTTTATTGAGGGATTCTCAAAAGTTGCACATGCCATCACTTCTTTGCAAAAGAAGGGATAAAATTTGAATGGACATCGAGGTGTGAAGAAATCTTCCAGCAGTTGAAGAATCTTCTCACCAGTGCACCATTATTGAAGGTTGCAAATCCAGAAAAGGATTTTTTTGTATGTACCGATGCCTGTGGACAAGGGCTTGGAGGAGTCCTTATGCAAGACAACCGCGTGATATGCTATGAGTCAAGAAAGCTAAAGGAGCATGAGAATAACTATGCCACTCATGATATAGAGCTTGCAACCATAGTACATGCTCTCAAGATGTGGAGGCATTACTTGATGGGTAGAATATTTGAGCTCAGAATAGACCATTGTGGTCTAAAGTATCTATTTTATTAGCCTACTTTGAATCTAGGCAAGCAAGATGGCTGGAATTTTTATGTGAATTTGATTTTGAAATCAAGCACATAAAAGGGAAATAGAATAAGGTAGCTGATGTACTCAGCAAGAAGGTGTAAGAAATGCATGTGGCATCTCTTAGTATTTGCCAATTATATTTGAGGCAGCAAATTGTTAGTCATGCTGCTAGAGATGAATTGTATGAGCAGGTAAAAGACAAATTGCAACAGCAAAGTATTGAGAAGAGGTATGAGGGATATAAATTGGAAGAAGATGGAATTCTCACTTATAAAGGTGGAATTTATATTCGGAATGTAGCAAGTTTGAGGATAGTTGTTATGGATGAAATCCATCAAGCTCTGTATTCTGGTCACCTAGGATATCAGAAGACAATTGCTACAGCTAGAAAGCAGTACTTTTGGCTAGGAATGAAAAGGGATATGGCTAAGTAGATTTCAAGGTGTATCAAATGTCAATAGGGAAAGGTTGAGAATCAACACCCTATAGGTTTGTTGCAGCCTTTGCCAGTTCCAGAATGGAAATGGGAAATTATTTCCATGGATTTTATTACAGGATTGCCGATGACTTGGAGACAACATGATTCCATATTGGTTGTGGTAGACAAGTTGACTAAGGTAGCGCATTTTGTACCAGTGAAGTCTATGCATAAGATGGATGAGATTGTAAACATCTTCATGAAGGATATTTTCAAATTGCGTAGATTTCCTAAGGCAATAGTCTCTGACAGAGATGTCAAGTTCACTTCCAAATTTTGGAAGGGTTTGTTTGCAGATTTGGGTACAAAGCTAAACTTCAGCACTGCATACCATCCTTAGATAGATGGGTAGATAGAGAGAGTTAATCAGGTGCTCGAGGACATGCTTCGCATGTACGTGATGGAAAAACCAACCAAGTGGGAAGATTACTTACGCTTGGTAGAGTTTGCTTACAACAATGGACAACAGGTATCCTTGGGGATGAGTTCGTATGAAGCTTTGTATGGAAGAAGGTGTAGGAAACCAGTGACTTGGGATAACCCAGTCAATAGGGTTGTGCTTGGGCCAGGATTGCTCAAGGAAATCGAGCAAGAGGTTGTAAAGATCAGGAATAATCTGAAAGCAGCACATGACAAACAGAAAAGCTATGTAGATAAGCATAGGGTTAAAAGGGGGTTTAGTTTTTGGGATCATGTTTTCCTCAGACTGAGCTCAAAGAAGAGTTCCTTGAAGCTTGGAAGTTGTGCCAATCTGTCACCAAGATATTGTGGGCCGTTTGAAGTGCTTGAAAGAATAGGGCTAGTTACATATAGACTTGCATTGCCTACTAGTACTAGAGCTCATAATGTTTTTCATGTTTCTTTTCTTAAGAAATATGTACATGATCCTAACAATGTGATAAATTGGGATGTGATTCAGGTGGAACCTGTGGGAGAGTTCCTAACCGAGCCAATGTGCATCCTCGAAAGGAAGTTCATAATGCTCCGAAACTGGGCCATAGGGCATGTAAAGCTATAATGGGAGCACTACGGACCTGAAGAGGCTACATGGGAGCTAGAGGATGCCATGTGGTTGGCACATCCATTTTTGTTCAATTCTGCGAAACACTGAGGTGGTACCAGTGTAGCATTTTGTTCAAATTTTGTAAAGCACTGAGGACAGTGCTGATGAAGGGGGAGGGGAATGTAACACACCAGTTTTTACCCTGTTGCATTAAATGTACATGATGTATATAATGTAATGAATCATGGTGTGGAGCTAAAGGAAAAAAGCCCCACCATCGATTTAGTTTTGTTATGTTTCGGCGAACGGAATTGTTGCCAATGGTCTATCGTGGTACATGACATATATTAAGTTTTGTCATCATGTAAATATGCATCTTTAATTAAATGAACCCAACCAGCTATGTCAATGCAACCATATTGAAAAAGGGCATGATTATCCTAAGGATAAGGGAGGAAATTGTTAAAACTTGAACCAATGGAAAAAAAAGTCATGTGTCAACCACCCATTCAAAACTGATGATGTTAGTTGAGGAGTGTTATTGCTGGGATGTGGTGGGTGGCAGGACTATCAGTCCTTGCCCACACACCCACTCCACCAGTAGACTTTCTATCTTCAGGAAAATGGGGGAGATTCACTCCATTCTTGCTCATCCTCATGCGTCGATTCATATTCGCTATCATTTTTCCTCACACGGGGAGACAACTGCAAAACTCCATTGTCTTGCTCATTCTCATGCACAAGATTTTTCCTGGTTTTGACTCATGCAGTGAGCTGGGAGCCGTGTTCTTTCATCCACGATTTCCCTGTGAAGGGATATTCACATTTTTTAGCTGTGTGTATGTTTTCCTTACCGATTGTGGCTTGTGTATATGTTATCCTCTGCCCAGCTGAGAACCTAGCTTTTCTTTCCATATTCAAACTATGTAAGTTTCCTCGGTAACTTCATTGTTTAGAATGGGCCATTGTTTTCCGCATGTTTGTTGGCTATGTTTGCTGTTACATTTTGGGGTTGTTGTAGGTTGCTTGGGAGTTGTTTTGACCACGATAGGGCCAAGAACGACTCAGAAGTCATTTTCCATTTTCCTCGTATAAGCTGTAACTGCTGATTGATTGCATGCATGTAATGGTTGGTCTTCAGAGTGTGTTGGGAGCATGGATGGGGGTTTGGTTTGCTTGATAAACCTGGTGTGCATGGAAATCACACATACAGAGCTAGAGGACTGGCTTTCTTCTCCACAACCCCTGAATAGCACTGGAAGGGAAGTCAGGGCCTGAGGGATTGTGTAGCAAAGAAGGGACTGATCCCTTGTGTTGGGTGTGTGTGGGTGTCTTATAAGTCAGGCTAGTTTTGGTGTAGGTGTTGCTAGCTCTGTAATGGGATCACTAGATCAGTATTTATCCTTTCCCAGCTCCTTGATGGCCTGATAAACCTGACCATGTTGGCTTGGATGTCTTGTTGATGGCATGATAAACCCAACTACGTTGGCTTGGATGTATTTTGTGTATCCTTGGCTATGTGTAAGCTTGCTTGTTCCTTATTCCTTGGGGAATCATGCCCAACTCAAGGGTGCCAGCATTGCTGAGATATTTAGGAGCATGCTAGCCTATGGTTGGGTGGAATGTTGTAGCGATGTAGTTGGTTGTGGGATGAGTTCTTTATGAGAGAAGTAATCTTGATCATTTTGTCTATGTATTTATACTTACTATTAATGATCATGATGAACATGTTGAATGCTTGTATGAACCTATGTTTGCTTCAGGTGTATGATAAATAGTCATGTATGCATGTTCTAGTTCAAAGCATTTAGTTTTAGTTTTTTAGGTATGTTCATGTTCATGGGGATTTTAGCCTAGATGTTTAATGTTATGGTAGTGTCCTCTTCACTGATCGGAGGGTCAGGGATGTTACATAGAAGGTTACAACACTTGGTGTTGAGGATTATTGAGGAACCCTTTAGGCCTAAGGACCAACCAATAATAAGTGAAGGATAAAATATCTAGACTTGGGACTAGGAACATTACAGAGTCATTTTGATGGCTTACCAATTGTGGGGAGTCCTTTGACATCCATTTTGAAACTATGCGATCCTTGTCTCCACATGCAATTATATCTCCACAGGAGGCACATCCTCCTAAGATATGGACCATTTTGTAGAATTTTTGAAATGGTTTTCACATATTAACGCTTACTTAGTTTATGATTGGGTGAAGCTTGACTGTGTTAAACTTGAAATAGAACCAAGAGATTCTTGGTTGAATAAAAAGTCTATCAATCTTTCATAGGAAGCCCATTAGTTCATAGTCTATCAAACTATAAACCCTGTACAAGCTATAATCAAAGAATATCTTGTTGGTAGTTCCAGATTGAATATAGTAGTTCCATATTTAATAGTTCAACGTGGGATTTAGAACATCAAATCATAGACCCTGCTTTGTTAATAAGCTACTTACTTACATTGTTATATATGTAACACCTTTCGACTGATCATGGCTCAAAAGAGTGAATATATTTTTGGTAGCGATCATACTGGATATTATGGTTTGATCTCGCTAGTAATCATACTTGATTTGAGGCTTTGATGAAGAAATGGTCTATTATTATTTATCACAATAAAAAATGCATTGATATTCAAGGATTATTGTATTTAGTTTACCATTCATAATAGATTTTAGTTTCCTTTTCCTTTTTATATATGCGAGCATAATTATATTCTCTTACAAGCATCTATCTTTATCCAATTTCAATAGTTTTGTAATGTCTATGCATTAATTTTATAATGATTTCTAAAAGATGGATTTTCTCAAGATTTATAACTTTATATCCCCCATAGCAGGATCTTGGCTTCTAAAATTGGTTGCAATGAACTCATTTCTAGAGATTACACTTATGATAGTTATGTTGTTTTGATTATGTGGATCAATGTTGTACAGTGACTATAAAAGGGTATGTCTTTTAGGTTTACTTATTGATATTGACTTTTATTTAGAAAGGGCCTAGAGGTAAGCTTTGTCTCAATCTTAAGATAAAAAGTTAAATCTTGAAAGGATAGATTTAAATTTAATAATAAGCCTTTTGAAAAATAATATGGGTGACTCTTTGTGGGAATTGGCAGGTCAAATTTTCTGGATTAGAGAATCCATACAATTTTTGGTCATTCTACACATATGGACAACAAATAAAATTTCTGAATTTCACAAATATGGTCATTAATGGAGGTTTGAGACTGCACAGAGTTATGATCTTGGAAGGAATCAAAACATGAGAATGTCGGGCCTAATTGAATGTCATGTTTGGGACAATTTCTTAAAGTTTCTCTGAATATTTCTATATTTTATAACTTTCTATTAGTGATGTTCAGGATCTAAAAACTAAATATATTTTTTGGAGTTTCAATTCATGTTAATAACTAAGTTGTAATACTTTGTTTTGTTGCTTACCTCATTGGAACTTACATCTAATCTCATAATAATTGGGACACCTAAATATGAGTTGATCCTTTGACTCAAACTCCTACGAATGACACAATTTACAAATCCTCTTGGGCTACAGAATGTGATGATATGTCTCCATTTGAAGCTAGTGAAAGCAAAGCCTTGAATTGACCAAGAGGAATCCTAAATTCTCAAGGCTATGCATACAGCATCTCTGTGTATATCTAGTTTTGACTATAAGGCCATCCCTTAGTGGCATGAATTTCTTGGAGTAGAATGACATCTCAATCCCAAGGCCATTCGGGGGAGCAGTCCAAGTGACCTGATGTATAGTTGGTGTATATTCTGTCTAGTTGTGTTGTTCAAATCCTGCTTGGAGTTCAAGACGTGACTAGGGGAATCCAAGGAGTACCCAAAAGAGAGGAGGCGATCAATAGAGAATCAACATCATCCTCACTCAGAGTGGCCTGTATAGGTCATCTCTTTTGATAAACAATGATCTAGGTCATGGTACATCTTTGTCCCCGATCCTGAGCCTCTTGGAGTTTGGATCTTGTAAATGATAGAGAGAAGTCTGAAGATAGTCTCAAGGCACATGGGTGGGAACCAAGATCTTTCTAAATGATGCCCTGGGGGACTTCTCATTTGCACTAATAAATTCATGAGCAAAAGAGAGTATGCAAATATATTTCATTACTAGGCTACAGGTGTCATCCAACTATTAGTATAACATGTGGGAACTATTCTAAAGTAAATTTGGGTTTCTGTTTTGTACTATCTTTCTTTAAATTTTAAGAATTCAAGAAATGAAATGTTCACACAAGCTCTTATGCTAATGGGCATTGCCATGACATATGTAGTGGCAATATGGTGGATGCATTCAGAACACACATAATGCAAACAAAGGAACTTGGGACATGTCCTCTTAGGTAGATAGGTGGATGTTCTTTCCTTTACATGCGAATCAACAATGTCTATATTGTGATTGTTGTCAGTATCAAAATGATAATGCATTATGTGCCTTAAATTTTGTGGTTGAGGTATGTATCTGTATTCTCACTGATGTTAGTTCTCTTCTGCAAGCAGATTATACTTCTAGTTGTGTCTTTTCTCCCAGATACATAGTGTCACTTCTCAAATTACATGCAAGTTATTGCAGCTTGCTTATGCTCATACGAAATGTCACAAACATTATGTTTTAAAAGTTCCTCATGATTGTAATTTGCATGTAGAAATAACATTACATTTACTTAAACATCCAACATTGGTTAACACAAGGGGTGATTTTGAGAATAGCAATTTAAAAAAAAACAAAGAGGAAGTTAATCTTGCCAATTGGGATCGAGGTGGTAACAATCTTGACAACTTTCTTTTTATTTAAACAATATTTATATGCAATGCTTGGAAGATGCATATGTTGGTTGACTGATTTGTTCATAAAAAAATGGTCTCAAGGATAAAATCTGTTGGGTCGATAGGTCTGATTAGTTTTTTAGCACCATTATTATTGGTTTCTTCATGGAGTGTTGTGAATGTGCATAATATCTAATGTAAAGTAACTAGATAGGTTACAAATTCAAGAAAGAGGGGGACATTGATGTTAATTGATGAGATTTAAACAAATTTACAATATTGAAATGGGCCAATATATGAAACCAACTTTCTGAAAGCTAGCAAGACAACTTCTATAAAACATGTGAGGGAATGCAACCTTAAGTTTTATTGGACAGAAATTTTCTATAGAGTCTCAAGTATTATATAAAATCAATATTTGCAACATGCACTGAAGCATCTTAAGTCTAAACAAAAAATTGTTTTTGTATAATAGTGTATCACTTGGTACTAAATAGGTAGTTCATCATGCATCAGGCAGTGGCATTGCTCAAATCCTACTTTGGTGGTGTATTCGATGAAGATTCCATATAGAATAATTTTGTGCTAATTTATGAGCTTCATGATGGTATATCTACAACCTTATTTATTCTTATAGATGCAATGTTTACAAAATCAGTAAGTTTCTATACTCGCACTGCTTATTTTCTTAAATCTAGTTTTGGCTCCAAAGAAAATATGCAGTTTTAGGATTTCAACTTTTGATATTTGATTTGCACATATACCATATCCATTGGAAATTTCCCATAAGTGTTTTTTTTAATGCTATACAGAAAAATTAGAAGAATGGTTATAAAAAATAGCTCAGAAGCACTCAAACCAAGTTGTGTCATCAGATAGTTTGAACATTGCATTTATATTTATCCTAAACAATATTAGTTTGTATGCTCTTAATATAATAACTACATTATGAATGAGGTAGGTTTTCTGTGACATGTGAGACGATCTAAAATTTCCTACAGCATGTGTTTCTTCTACCTTAATACAGAACTAGAAAAAGGTTTTTCTTTATTTGTACGTTCATGTTAGTTTTATTTGTTCAAGGTGTTCTCTTTTAGCAAAAACAGTTTTAGTAGACAATCCATCCTCAATCCTTGTGCAGATCTTGTGGAGTTGATGAGGGAAGCACATTAGAGAGAGTCTTATAGCACACAATAGTCTTGTAGACATTAATTGGGTGACTAGGGTGCATGCATGCTCTATCTATAGAGGGTACAGTTCCCAAGAAATGGTGCATGCATGCAGAGCATCTTCAATGTGGAGGTGAGTGTGTGATAGAGAGTTTCTCTTGCATGCATTCTTTCATTCACTTTTCTTCAGTGACAATAGGGTGAACTAATGCATGAGGGTGCACTCTTCCCTTGGAGTAGATTAGGTTTACAGTTTTATCTCTTCCAAAAAGATGCACCACTTGAGGTGTCTACTTTCATTGTGTTCTTGTCATCCCTTGTTCCTATATAATAGAGTCAGAGCACTTCAATGTGGTGTTAGACATAGGAAGTTTTGAGCTAGTTGCATTGTAATTTGTATATTTCAGTCAAAAGAGAGTTATGTGATTGATTCATATAGATTTAGCCTGCTGTACTGGATTATTTTCAAACATATGTGTTTGTAGATCTAGCATTCCTTATATGTTATTTTGATTGGTCATAAATAGGTTTTTAATTCCTAGCTTACCATTTGTTGAGAATTTAATGTGGTATCAGAGATATACAGCTAAAGTCTTCCAATTTGTGAATGCAGAGGGTTGTTGCACTTGCTTGTGAGAGGGTTATACTATTGGAGGATTTCAGTGGGTCTTATGCTAAAATATCTCTAGAGAGTGGAATGACTGCTTGAGATAGACATTTGTACTTGGGAGGGGTTTGTGGGGTAAGATGCCCAAGACACTTTAGTGATTGGAGTGTTGGTTTACTGCTAATAAATGAGGTTTGAAATCTTGATATATTGTTGATCTATTTGTATGAGTTGTATTCAAGGCATTGCAAGGATGGTGAATATATATGGTCTCAGAGTGTGGCCTGTTAGAGGGAGCCTCTAGATTCACTTCTCATGAGTGCATGCTTTAGATTTTCTTGTAGGAGGTCTATTTGTGGAGTATTGTCAAGGGAGAGTACGCTGTAGTTCCCATCCATCCCCAATATAGCCTGTTGAGCCTAACAAGAGGAAGGAAAAGATGATCATTTTGAATTTCATGAAGGACCACTTGATCCCTCACATCATGGGTAAATCTACACAACATTGGTCTGCCTATATTAGATCGTCAATGTCTCTCGTAAGATTCTCCTTAGGAACAAAATTAATGATAGTTGCATGAATGACACAGACAATGGCTAGCCAATTGGTAAAGATCACTGAGCTTACATATCAACTCTTTGCTATAGGGGAAAAGATTGGAAGAGGAGTTTGTGCCCATATCAATATTCAGGTTCTTAGTACCTTCAGGTGTTTTTGCTTGTGATAATATGTCCACCTTTGATGAGCCTTGGGATTATTTCATCCAAGAGGAGACAAGGTGATAAACAATTGCTTCTAGATTGGAGGGGATCCAAAATGTAGCTCTCATATAAAAGGTGAGGAGATGACATTAAAAAGGATGACTTGGGAGGGGTTAGAAGAGTAAGATGGAAGAATATTATTCTTCAAATCATCAGAAGAAATATTTTAGTCATATAAAATGCTTCAAGCGCTATAAGATGGGCCACTACACATCTCCATGTACTAAGAAGAAGAAGGCTAAGAAACAATAGAAGAAGTTTGCAGGGAGCATAGAAGCTTTGGAAAAAGTTTATGAGATAGCATCGAAGATTGGGACAAGGCAATAGAAAATTACACCTAGATTTTAGGAGATCCAAAACATAGCCCTCATTAGAAAGAATAAGATGGAAGAATCTGATTTTTCAAATCATGGGAAGACATATTTTAGTCATATGAAATACTTTAAGTGTCACAAGATGGGCCACTACACATATCCATGTCATAATAAGAAGATATCCGAGCAACAATAGAAGCACTTAGCAGCGAGCACAAAATCTTTAACCAAATTGGATGAGATAAGATTCAAGATTGAGACAATTTTCTCCATGGTGTTATGCCTTTCCACTAATAGCATTTGTGTTGTGGGTTGTTATGCTTGTTTTACTCTCATATCATTAATGTCCCTTATTTGATTGTCTACAGCAAGCATGTCATCTTTGGAAGAGTTGTTGAGGGAATATATGTAATAAGAAAATTTAGTGGTTATCAACTACAGATTGAGGCAGACCTATTGCTCCAATTAAGGTTTTCTAATTGTGGTGAAATATTACCAAGAAAAGATATTGGTATAGTCGCAGTTGATGAAGGTAATTTTATCTTTTAAGTTTTAAGCATCATGATATTTAACTAACCATAAATGTTATAATTCTTTGACATATATCTTGAATGTAATTTGTAGAAATGGTTGTCTTTTATTCCTTTCAAATATGAAAATTTGTATAGTCCTCTGCCCTTCCATGATTGTAATTTGTTAAGTATATCTGATTCTATTCCTTGTCCCACTATTTCAAATCATGCCTGGTTTTCCAAAGAAAAAAAATAAAAAGACAGCCTCATCCTATGCTCTATGGCCCCATGAATATGCTTATATCCAATGTTGTTGGGGATCATGTAGATCTCCCAGTGCAAGCACTGTAACATCACCCTGGGAAGGGAATTAAAATTATGAATTGGCATCACAATATATCCTAACCATGTGTCCTTGTGGACACTCATTAGCTTGATGGAAGAAGGAAATTTTCTCATCCCATGGTGGATATGATCAATGTGAAACCCCAACTATTGGGTTGATGATCCTCTTTTGATTCTCCTTATTGCCCCACTTATACATGGCTCTAGGATGATCATGCTTATGTACTATATCCTTGGAATCCACACTAAGATAATTTTGTTGATAGGTCTCATATAGTGGTACACTTACAGTTGCTAGAGAATAGTGATTTTTGCAATCCAATTAAGCCAATTTCTTGAGTTTTGTTCAAAATTACTAGAAAAGGTTTATGGATTTCATAACCTGCTTGATCATATATTGTGAACTTATACAATCTATCATCCTTTGTCGACCATTAGATATTCAAAGTTGTGTATTGATAATTTTTACCATTATAGAGGATTTTGTAAGTTAGGTTCCCAAGTTCTTAAAGGGTGCTAGCTCAATGGAAGAGCACCTGCCTCACAAGCAGGAGGTTGGTGGTTTGATTCCTCCATGCCCTAATGATATTATAATATCGGTTAAAAGAAACTAAATTAGTAGGAAAAAAAGAAGAGATATGTGACCAAACAAAATGACCAAAATTCATATATAAAATTACTATAAATGACTAAATTAGTGACCAAAAAATGAGATATGCAAAACTAGGCATTAAAAAGGATGCAACACATGGCGCTAATGATGAAGCCAAACATGGAATTGATATGATAGCAAGATAAGACATTAATTTCGATGAAAAACATGGCGCTACATAGGATACCTCCATTTAGACCACTGTGGCCTGATATTCCCATGTTTCCTTTTCAAGCAAATGAGCTCTCCATTGCCATGAACTGAGCATCGATCTCTGAGATTCTAGTCTTCACCGTCTAAACCGTCTCTCTGGCATCAACCCAATTGGTAAGCATATCCTCCATTAAATTGTAGATCATGTTCTTCATGAGCCAATAGTGATTGATCTAGCTAACATCCTGACTATTTGCAAGATTTTGATTTAGAACGCAGCTCTCCCAAGCTTCCATGAGGATGCGAACCCTGTTAGAGATATGCGGTTCATAGTCTGTTGCCACCTGGAAACTACAACCTTGTTGATATTTTCCTTTGATCGAGGTGTTTGTTCTCGAAGTTCCATGCTGTCATGACATGCTAACCCTGTTGCTCTTCTTCTTCCAGAGATTATCAAGATGGAGAATGTCAACAATTAGTAGGATACAGTCTAGGGTGGCGGATGCAGTGTGAGTTTTCATATGCTCAACAATACAAGGAGTGCGCATAACCGAGCAAAACCAAACCCTTCTGTCAATATACAACACTGTGGTGCTCAAAAACTTCTCCCTCCCTACCATAGTACGAGCAATGAATAATGATGCACAGCCTTGAAGGCTAGTATTGAACCAGATCCTTGCCACCCCACGTTGCAGGCGTGGAGGTGACAAAATGATCTACTCTTATGCTTGGAGGACGACGAAGGTTCTTGAAAATTCCTTCAATGCCAAGGTTAACATGATGGTCACCCATGGGGGCTTCACTTGTTGACCAATATCCTATCACATTAGTTCATACTGTGGGTTTTAAAATTATCAAAAAATGAGCCAATATATTGTAGGTATTAGGGGGGATGAAGGGTTGAAGGTGTGGGTGGGTAGGGTGGTTTATAAGGATTGAGGTATACAAAGGGGTGAAGAGGAGGTTTTAAGTATTGAGAGGGGGTTTCAACAAAAATATTTTCGGTCAATATCTCTATAAATTAAGGGTATTCTTTAATATCCCATGATTGCACATGCTATGTGAAAGGTTCACTAAGTGAAGTCCCCATGTGGTCACCACACGTCTGTTGCTCAGATCGAGGGAGGGTGTTTCGCTTATCTGTGGAGAATTCACTCGCATCCTGGAGTTGACCATAAAAATATTGTTATCCATTGGGTTTAGTAGTTCCCCCACCCCCCTTACACCCCCCTTGCAAAAACGTGGTACAATACCAACTATCATGGTGCTACCAAAATTTCACCCTACAAGGTTTTTTTGGACAACCCCCCCATCCATACACTCATTCTTACTAAGAACATCCAAGGCACAAGAAGTGGATATCATTCTTAACACAAAAGCTAACTTTCTTTGTACTCTTAAGGAAATTTTGGTCTTGGTTTAAAATGGAATGAAGAAACTAGCATTTCAATAATGCCCGTAGTGTTACTCTGAAGAAGTGAATCAAATGTTTTTACATATTTGGCATTATAAGCAGACATCTCTCAAGGAAAAAAGTAGTTAGTTGCTTAAGTTTTATGGCATTGGTGGATTTTTCTTTAAAGTTTCAAAATAATTGGTTCAATTTTTAACTATTCTTTTGAGGTTTGTCAAATTTCTATTAAAGTCTAAAGCAATTTTGTTTGTTATGTGAAATGCCCTTTAACTGACATATTTGAGTATTATTTTTCATTTTACCTATTGCGAAGCCATGCAGTGGACTTTGATATACTTTGTCGGATATATTTGTTTTGCGCTATGGTAAAGATCAGGTCATAGGATGTAGGAGTGTCTTTGGTTGTAGAGGAAACCCCAACATCTCCACATTTTGAGGACAAAAATCAATTGATGAATTGCAAAACAATCCCATGAGGATAAGGTGTGGTGGGAGTGGGTCCAGATACGCTCTGCTAGGTTTGCATGATGGTTAAATATCCCATGCATTGTCCATGAGAATTAGTTGTAAATTTTATGGATCAATACCTTCAATTCCAAACTCTACCTATGGAATGATCCCCAAGGATCATGCTTAGTTTTATCAAACTTGACATTTACACCAAATCACTAATTTCCTTAGTTGTCTAATTTCCTGAAAAAATTCTATTGATTCATGCTGATCTTCCTCTTACTGCATGCTGCTACCAGGATATTGAAAGCAGCGATCTCATGGGGAGGGGAAGGAGTACCCCCTCCGATGGCCATGAATGATGGAAACATGCAGACCTAAACTAAGGAGGCATCGTGTGGGCTTAGGAGAAACAGACTCAGGAGCAACAAAAATTATAATGAGATTGTTCATACATAAAATTTTAATAAAAATATATTTTTATAAAAATAAAATAATAAATATCATCATTTATGGGAAAAGTTGCTAAATTTCTAGCAATAGTCTAAATGTGAGAGGTTTTCTATTTTTCATGGTTTTTTTTCTAGTTTGTTTTTAACATAATACGGTAAAAATTTCAGATTAATTATTGAAAAATCATATAATAATGGTTAAACTTACATAATTTTGGTGTCCCTCATGTATTTGAGGATGCCAAATCCATTTATGCATTCAAAAACATGATTTGTACACTTCAATATTCATATTTTGAAAAAAAAAAACCTGCTTAGTTGTCTAATTTCCTGAAAAAATTCTATTGATTCATGCTGATCTTCCTCTTACTGCATGCTGCTACCAGAATCTTGAAAGCAGCGATCTCATGGGGAGGGGAAGGAGTACCCCCTCCGATGGCCATGAATGATGGAAACATGCAGACCTAAACTAAGGAGGCATCGTGTGGGCTTAGGAGAAACAGACTCAGGAGCAACAAAAATTATAATGAGATTGTTCATACATAAAATTTTAATAAAAATATATTTTTATAAAAATAAAATAATAAATATCATCATTTATGGGAAAAGTTGCTAAATTTCTAGCAATAGTCTAAATGTGAGAGGTTTTCTATTTTTTATGGTTTTTTTTCTAGTTTGTTTTTAACATAATACGGTAAAAATTTCAGATTAATTATTGAAAAATCATATAATAATGGTTAAAATTACATAA
>LPNX010455243.1:27423-45038 GCA_001517045.1 Pseudotsuga menziesii | reverse complement strand
ATTAAAATTACTAGAGCTAAAGAATGAAAAGTACTAAATAATAACATCAAATAATTAAATACCATATATAACCCAGAAGGAAACAGATATATATTTACCTGGTAAATATGGGCTTCAGCTTGGAGAGATTGGAGATGTTGTAATGAGATCTTGTGATTGCCAAGGTCAAGGGATATTCGGCATGGCTCTCTAAGGTACACGAGTCTATTTTTCATCCCCATTTGTTTTCCCTTATTTAATGTATGCAATGTATGCTGTTGCTGTTATTTGCATTTTCCAAATTAAATTATATACTTCTTGTGCCCTATTATAATCACCCTGATTGTCAGCCAAGGGTTTGTGTGAATGTTTATAGATTTTCATAAGGTTTCATTTCCATTGCGCCAATTGCAATGGCTATCGGCATATTTTTGGATTGCCCAATATGTGCCTATATTTTCTTCTTAATCCTAGAATTGCAAAACCTGGTTGCTGCAGGAGAAATCAAACCATATATCAGAAATTAGTGTTTGAACCAAAGCAATGCATTTAGCCAATTTACCGAGCAACTCCCCAACTGACACAGGATGGGTCGGTTCAAACTAGTGTACGCTTGCAACAAGACCAAGACTTTATTCCGGTAAAGTGCAGTAATTGAAACGATACTTTGTTCAACTAACTATCTTAAGAAGGGTGTACAGACACATTTCAAATTGACCTTTCAACCCCCTATAGTCATTTCCCTCAATTACACCTATATTTATTCCCTTTCAAAGGCATCAGATCCTCTTTCTCCTTGCTTTATCAAGTTTTCCTTACTTACCATAATCCGCTTAGGCAAAACCCCAGGGCGAGTTAAAACCTCCAATTGATTGGTCATACCCGACGAGCCTTACTGAGACGCCAACCAGAGAATTATTGACTTGCTTGATCTGATAGTAAGTCAGCCAACCAAGGATATATCTTTCCTTGCAATATGATCTAGATGATTGTTTGCAATATTGGAGTCTTTAAGAATTCTTTTTGATGGGTAATACCTCCAAGTCATGTAACATAAGAGATTGTCATTATTAAGCAAACTGAACCTGTAGCAGCATTACCCTGTGAAGGGTGTCTCATGCATTGACAGTCAAACATTTTGAAGGCCATATACAATACTTTAATTTATCACATTATGACAAAGTAATTCTGGTGGAGATAATATATCTGTAGGATCATTTATGGGCACAACAAGTTATTTACTTAGTCGTTTCATCGATTTATTCCCAGGCATGTGAACTCTCTCATATTTGATATGTTCAAATTTGATTTTTCTTAACACATTTGATGTCATGAATGAGTTGTTAATGTAAAATATCAGATAATGGTGTCTTTCTCCCAAAACATGATAAGTGACAGTCACTTACAACAATAGTGTGTAAATGTTTGTTAAAATGCAAATATCACATAGTCAGTTAAAATGGTCAAATCTGGTGCAATATCTTGGCTACATATTAATGTTGGGAAATACGTATTTATGCATGAGAATATAGTTGGTATGTTTCTCCTATCATAATACTTCAGTTTTTATTTAGCCAGAAAACACCAAACATAAGGAAGAACAGTCTTAAAAGGGGCAGAAATAGACATACTAATACTAAGTCATCAAGGCTACTAATAAATATGTAAATTTAGCAGTACACTAAGATGCACACAAGGAATATTCATTTTGTCTTTGGAAGACCCACACAGCTCAGCCATTTTAGAAAAATAACCCCCTCCAACCACTCTTGTTGTTATTGGCAAAGTATCGTGACAAATATCTCTTTCTTAAGGAAGCTTGAAGAACTCAACTCAATGTTATAGAATGTAACACCCCAGTTTTGACCCCGTTGCATTAAATGTACATGATGTATATATTGTAATGAATCATGGTGTGGAGCTAAAGGAAAAATCCCCACCATCGATTTAGTTGTGTTATGTTTCAGCGAATAGAATCGTTGCCGATGGTCTATCATGGTACACGACATATATTAAGTTTTTTCATCATGTAAATATGCATCTTTAATTAAATGAACCCAACCAGCTATGTCAATGCAACCATATTGAAAAAGGGCATGATTATCCCAAGGATAAGGGGGGGAATTATTAAAACTTGAACCAATGGAAAAGAAGCCATGTGTCAACCACCCATTCAAAACTGCTGATGTTAGTTGAGGGCAATTATTGCTAGGAAGTGGTGGGTGGTAGGACTGTTAGTCCTTGCCCACATGCCGACTCCACCAGTAGACTTTCTATCTTCATGTAGGCAGGAAAATGGGGGGGATTCACTCCATTCTTTCTCATCCTCATGCATCGATTGGGATTCACTATCGTTTTTCCTCACGCAGGGAGACAACCGCAAAACTCCATTGTCTTGCTCATTCTCACGCACAAGATTTTTCTTGGTTTTGACTCATGCAACGAGCTGGGAGTTGTGTTCTTTCATCCATGATTTCCCTGTGAAGGGCCATTCACATTTTTCTGCTGTGTGTATGTTTTCCTTACCGATTGTGGCTTGTGTATATGTTATCCTCTACCCAGATGAGAACCTGGCTTTTATTTCCATCTTCAGATTGTGTAAGTTTCCTCAGTAACTTCATTGTTCAAAATGGGCCATTTTTTTCCCCATGTTTGTTGGCTGTGTTTGCTGTTACATTTTGGGGGCTGCTGTAGGTTGCTTGGGAGTCATTTTGGCCATGATAGGGCCAAGAACAACTCAGGAGTCATTTTCCCTGTCGAAGCTGTAACTATTGATTAATTGCATGCATGTAATGGTTGGTCTTCGGACTATGTTGGGAGCAAGGATGGGGGCTTGGTTTGCTTGATAAACCTGGTGGGGTTGGAAACCACACACACAGAGCTAGAGGTCTAGCTTTCTTCTCCACAACCTCTGAATAGCACTGGAAGGGAAGTCAGGGCCCGAGGGACTATGTAGCAGAGAAGGGACTTATTCCTTGTGTTGGGTGTGTGTGGGTGTCTTAGAAGTCAGGATAGTTCTGGTGTAGGTGTTCCTAGATTTGTAATGGGCTTAGCAGCTTATCATTTAGCCTTTCTCAGCCCCTTGATGGCCTAATAAACTTGATCATGTTGGATTGGCTATCTTGTTGATGGCCTGATAAACCCAACTGCGTTGGCTTGTCTATATTTTGTGTATCCTTGGCTATGTGTAAGCCTGCTTGTTCCTTATTCCTTGGGGAATCATGCCCAGATCGGGGGTGACAGCATTTCTGAGAGATTTAGGAGCATGCTAGTTTGTGGTTGGGTGGAACGTTGAATCGACGTAGCTGGTTGCGGGACGAGTTCTTTATGAGATAAGTAATCTTGACCATTTCGTCTCTATATTTATACTTACTGTTAATGATTATGATGAACATGTTGAATGCTTGTATGAAGGTATGTTTGCTTCCACTGTATGGTAAATAATCATGTATGCATGTTCTAGTTCAAATCATTTTGTTTCAGTTTTTTAGGTATGTTCATGTTCATGGTCCTTTTAGCCTAGATGTTTAATGTTATGGTAGCATCCTCTTCGTTGATCTGAGGGTCGAGGACGCTACATTGTGGTATCAGAGCTCATGTTGTAGCATGGGCATGAATGGACCACAAAGATGCATTGACAGAGGCAGGATTTCCTTCTACCTAGTAGAGATCAGAAATTGATGATAGAAAATTTCTTGAAAATTTTGTTGAAAATTTTGTCTAAGTGCCTAAACCATCAGCCCATCGAAAGGATAAGTGGGAATCTCCTCCGATCTAGTAGAGAGCTAGACGAAAGATCACCTAAAGGAGGAAGAACTTGCGAATTTTCTCTAAGTGGACATCATCCATCGATGAAAGTTAGTGGAAACTCGAGCAGCTGAAGACCGCCGAAACGTCGACCCTTTTTAGTTAAAGGACCGTCCAAAAAAGGCCATCTCTGATCAATGATGGATAGCCGTTTGGATTGGCGGAAGTTAGTTGTTCATGTGCCTACTGTTGAGGCCGCCTAAGATACTATCCATCCGATGCACAACGCATCCGACCACCGATGCAAGAATAATTAGTACTTCCGATTTCTAATATGCCACCATCGGAAAACCTTAGTTGTTGAAGTCATCGACACAGCAGACCCGTTCAGTTTTGAGTTGCCGAAACATAGTGATCAATTGCTCCGATCCACCGATAGGGTTACATTCACAGAAAACATAGAGAGTTCGTGTGCATACCGTTGTGGCTGCCCATGGAACTAGCTTCCCGATGAGTAGAGGATCAAATCGCCGATGCGGTAGTGCTTAATGGATCCGATCGCTAATATCCTGGCATCGCCGATAAAGATCAGAAGCCCAGATGACTACAGATCTGACAAACTGGAGAAAAGTAGGCGAACAGATCGTCGGTGAACAGCAGAGAAAGTTAGTTGTGCTGACCTCCGAAACGTTGGAATGTTAGTTTGGATGAGACCTGATCCTGTACAAGGTAATTTTGAGTTTTTCAGTGGGATTTCTTAGCAAATTTCAGCTATTTTTCAGTGGGATTTTTAGGAGGTTTTCAGTGGATTTTCAGGGCTGAAAAGGAGAAAGTGGCAGCGATATTATGCACCAGATTGCACAAAAATAATAGATTTACAAAAAAAAATGAGGGTGCTTCCCTCAACCCACCCTATAGTGGCATAGGGAAGCCACAAAGGGGGAAGGCCCCCTTGACCCCCATTGTCCCCTTCAGACAGATGTTCTTTGATGAAGAAAATCTTGTGTTTGGGAAAATTTGTTATTTTATGATTATTCCAAGAGAAGGTAAGTAATTTTGATTTATATAAATATTATGCATCTAACAATTGTGTTACTAACACATTTACAGAATTGTAATCACCTTCAAGAGTAGTATTCCATGTAGTGCAGTTTGGTAAGTAAGTTGCGGTTCAGTTATGAGAACCCATGATGGATATGATGCTTGGGATTCCTATGAGTGTGCACAAGATTCCATGGGAGAAAATGTTTGTAATGGAAATGATGACATAGATTCTAATGGAAGGAGATTCCAAGAGACACCATCAGATGTTGCAGCCACCATGAGAAGCTTGGTCAAAGACCAAGAAGAGCAGCATTAGTTGAATGCTGCTATGTTGTAGAGTTTGATAGACCTGCAAAGAAAGATAGACTCTGGATGAGGTACAACAAGACTAGAAGGTAGAAAGAGAAATACTAGGAGAAGGCGAAGGACTTCTAGTGGATCATTTGACTCTAAAGAATCTAGTGGGGATTCAAGTTCTTCTTCTCACAAAAGAAAAAGAAAGAGACACCATAGGGATTTCTCTCGGGATGAATTTAAGAAAGCTAAACCTCCTACATTTGATGGTGAGGTAAAGAATGGACAAGAGGATGAAGCTTGGCTTCTTGGGGTAAAGAAGTACTTTCAAGTGCATGATTATTAAGGAAACATGAAGGCAAGAGTTGCCATATTCAATCTGAATGGAAGGGAATCCATTTGGTGGGAAACCTTCAAGCAAGTAAAGATGATCAGTGAAAGGAGACTTAAGTGGAATTAGTTCAAGAAGTATTTCCAGTAGAAATACCTCTCTGACAGGTATTATGATGACAATATTAAGGAGTTCCATGAGCTGATATTGCGACAGCAGACCATGGAAGAGTATGCAAATAAGTTTTTGGAGTTGTTGAGGTACGTCCAGTACATCAGAGATGAAAAAGTGAAGGTCCAGCATTTTCTAAGTGGATTACCTCAGTCTTACAAAGATAGAATTGAGTTTTATGAACCTAGAACTCTTGAAGAAGCAATAAGGAAGGCTAAGTATTGCTATGAGAAAAGCAAAGGTAAACCTGATTAGCATAAGGCATGGAAGGACAAGGAGAATGAGAAGTTTGACCAAAGAAAGAAAGGTTTCAAACCTTCCAACTTTAGGAATCAGCGAAAGTAGCTGTCCCAAGCTGTGAGTAAGCCAGTTGGAGTGACAGGAGAAAAGCCTAAGGATCCACAACATAATAGAGGACCACTTCAATGTTGGAGATGTGGAGGACCCTACATGCGTAGAACTTGTCCACTCGAGAATGAGAGTGCAACACTAGCTTATAACATTCAAGAAGCAGAAACAGTGGGTCAAGTAGCAAGGGCAGTCCCTAGGATTTATGCAGCACTAGACGACCCCCACGCAGATCACCAGTCAACTGTGGTTGAAGTAGCAGGTAATATTGTTGAGCAATATATTTCTATTTTGATTGACCTTGGTTCTACTCATAGTTACATTACTCCTAGAGTAGTGGAGATTTGTGCTTTTAAGAAAGTAAATCATAGGAAGTCTTGGTTAGTTCAACTAGCCACTGGGACTAAGAGAAAGGTCAGTGAAGTGGTAGAGAAATGTCCATTAGTCATGAATGGATTGGTCACTTATGTATATCTGAATGTTCTACCACTTAGTTCCTACGATGTTCTCATTGGAATGGATTGGTTAGAAGCTCACAGGGTGAAGCTTGACTATTACATTAAGACTTTCAAATGCATGAATGAAGAAGGGAACCTATTAGTTGTGAAAGGTATTCCAAAGGTGATTTCAGTAAGGAAAGTTTCAGCAATATAGTTAAAGAAGTTATGTAGGAAAGGTTTTCAGTTGTATGCATCTTAGATTTTGGAGGCAACAGAGGATGAAACTCCTAGGATGGAGGACAATCAGGTGTTACAGGAATTCAAGGATGTGTTTCTTGATGAGATTCTAGGACTTCCTCCAAAGCGGGACATTGATTTCATAATTGAACTCATGCTAGGAGCAGCACCAGTGTCCAAGACACCCTACAAGATGAGTACACCGGAGATGCTAGAGTCGAAGATACAACTGCAAGAGTTGTTGGAAAAGAAGTATATCTGGTTGAGTGTGTCTCCTTGGGAAGCACCAGTTCTAATTGTAAAGAAGAAAGATGGTACACTCAGGTTGTGTATTGATTACAGACAATTGAACAAGGTTACTATGAAGAATAAATATCCTTTTCCTAGGATTTGTGACCTCTTTGATCAAATGAGAGGAGCAAAGGTATTTTCCAAGATTGACTTGAGTTCTGGTTATCATCGGGTGAGAATCAAGGATGAAGACATTCATAAGACAACCTTCAAGATGGGCATCAAGGATGAAGACAATGTATGGGCATTATGAGAATCAAGGATGAAGAGAAGGTATGGGCATTATGAGTTTGTAGTGGTACCATTTGGTCTCACAAATGCACCAGATACATTTATGTGCCTTATGAATAGTGTCTTCAGCAGGTATTTGGACAAGTTTGTTCTAGTTTTCCTTGATGACATTCTTGTTTATTCTAAGAATGAGGAAGAACATGAAGAGCATTTGAGGTGGACATTGCAATTGCTCAGGGAGCACCAGTTGTATGCAAAACTAAGCAAGTGTGACTTCTATAGAGATAGAATTCAGTATTTGGATCACATTATCTCAGAGGAGGGTATATCTTTGGACCCTGAAAAGATTGAAGCCATTATGAATTGGCCTGCTCTAAGAAATGTGACAGATGTAAGATCTTTTATGGGACTTGCAGGATACTACTAGAGGTTTATTGAGGGATTCTCCAAAGTTGCACATGCCATCACTTCTTTGCAAAAGAAGGGATAAAATTTGAATGGACATTGAGGTGTGAAGAAAGCTTCCAGCAGTTGAAGAATCTTCTCACCAGTGCACCAGTATTGAAGGTTGCAAATCCAGAAAAAGGATTTTTTTGTATGTACCGATGCCTGTGGACAAGGGCTTGGAGGAGTCCTTATGCAAGACAACCACGTGATATGTTATGAGTCAAGAAAGCTAAAGGAGCATGAGAATAACTATGCCACTCATGATATAGAGCTTGCAACCATAGTACATGCTCTCAAGATGTGGAGACATTACTTGATGGGTAGAATATTTGAGCTCAGAATAGACCATTGTGGTCTAAAGTATCTATTTGATTAGCCTACTCTGAATCTAGGCAAGCAAGATGGCTGGAATTTTTATGTGAATTTGATTTTGAAATCAAGCACATAAAAGGGAAATAGAATAAGGTAGCTGATGCACTCAGCAAGAAGGTGTAAGAAATACATGTGGCATCTCTTAGTATTTTCCAATTAGATTTGAGGCAGCAAATTGTTAGTCATGCTGCTAGAGATGAATTGTATGAGCAGGTAAAAGACAAATTGCAACAGCAAAGTATTGAGAAGAGGTATGAGGGATATAAATTGGAAGAAGATGGAATTCTCACTTATAAAGGTGGAATTTATATTCATAATGTAGCAAGTTTGAGGATAGTTGTTATGGATGAAATCCATCAAGCTCTATATTCTGGTCACCTAGGATATCAGAAGACAATTGCTACAGCTAGAAAGCAGTACTTTTGGCCAGGAATGAAAAGGCATATGGTTGAGTAGATTTCAAGGTGTATGAAATGTCAATAGGGAAAGGTTGAGAATCAACACCCTGTAGGTTTGTTGCATCCTTTGCTAGTTCCAGAATGGAAATGCGAAATTATTTCCATGGATTTTATCACAGGATTGCCGATGACTTGGAGACAACATGATTCCATATTGGTTGTGGTAGACAAGTTGACTAAGGTAGCACATTTTGTACCAGTGAAGTATATGCATAAGACGGATGAGATTGCAAAGATCTTCATGAAGGATATTTTCAAATTGCGTAGATTGCCTAAGGAAATAGTCTCTGACAGAGATGTCAAGTTCTCTTCCAACTTTCGGAAGGGGTTGTTTGCAGATTTGGGTACAAAGCTAAAATTCAGCACTGCATACCATCCTTAGATAGATGGGTAGATAGAGAGAGTCAGGTGCTCGAGGACATGCTTCGCATGTACGTGATGGAAAAACCAACCAAGTGGGAAGATTACTTACACTTGGTAGAGTTTTCTTACAACAATGGACAACAGGCATCCTTGGGGATGAGTCCGTATGAAGCTTTGTATGGAAGAAGGTGTAAGAAACCAGTTACTTGGGATAACCCAGTGAATAGGGTTTTTCTTGGGCCAGAATTGCTCAAGGAAATCGAGCAAGAGGTTGTAAAGATCAGGAATAATCTGAAAGCAGCACAGGACAGATAGAAAAGCTATGCAGATAAGCATAGGGTTAAAAGGGAGTTTAGTTTTGGGGATCATGTTTTCCTCAGAGTGAGCTCAAAGAAGAGTTCCTTGAAGCTTGGAAGTTGTGCCAATCTGTCACCAAGATATTGTGGGCCATTTGAAGTGCTTGAAAGAATAGGCCCAATTGCATATAGACTTGCATTTCCTACTAGTACTAGAGCTCATAATGTTTTTCATGTTTCTTTTCTTAAGAAATATGTACATGATCCTAACAATGTGATAAATTGGGATGTGATTCAGGTGGAACCTGAGGGAGAGTTCCTAACCGAGCCAATGTGCATCCTCGAAAGGAAGTTCATAATGCTCCGAAACTGGGCCATAGGGCATGTAAAGGTGTAATGGGAGCACTACGGACCTAAAGAGACTACATGGGAGCTAGAGGATGCCATGTGGTTGGCACATCCATTTTTGTTCAATTCTGCGAAACACTGAGGTGGTACCTGTGTAGCATTTTGTTCAACTTTTGTAAAGCACCGAGGACAGTGCTATTGAAGGGGGAGGGGAATGTAACACACCAGTTTTGACCCTGTTGCATTAAATGTACATGATGTATATATTTTAATGAATCATGGTGTGGAGCTAAAGGAAAAATCCCCACCATTGATTTAGTTTTGTTATGTTTCGGCGAATGGAATCGTTGCCAATGGTCTATCGTGGTACACGACATATATTAAGTTTTGTCATCATGTAAATATGCATCTTTAATTAAATGAACCCAACCAGCTATGTCAATGCAACCATAATGAAAAAGGGCATGATTATCCTAAGGATAAGGGCAGAAATTGTTAAAACTTGAACCAATGGAAAAAAAAGTCATGTGTCAACCACCCATTCAAAACTGCTGATGTTAGTTGAGGAGTGTTATTGCTGGGATGTGGTGGGTGGCAGGACTATCAGTCCTTGTCCACACACCCACTCCACCAGTAGACTTTCTATCTTCAGGAAAATGGGGGAGATTCACTCCATTCTTGCTCATCCTCATGCGTCGATTCATATTCGCTATCATTTTTCCTCACACGGGGAGACAACTGCAAAACTCCATTGTCTTGCTCATTCTCATGCACAAGATTTTTCCTAGTTTTGACTCATGCAGTGAGATGGGAGCCGTGTTCTTTCATCCGGGATTTCCCTGTGAAGGGATATTCACGTTTTTTAGTTGTGTGTATGTTTTCCTTACCGATTGTGGCTTGTGTATATGTTATCCTCTACCTAGCTGAGAACCTAGCTTTTCTTTCCATCTTCAAACTATGTAAGTTTCCTCGGTAACTTCATTGTTCAGAATGGGCCATTGTTTTTCCCATGTTTGTTGGCTATGTTTGCTGTTACATTTTGGGGCTGTTGTAGGTTGCTTGGGAGTTGTTTTCACCACGATAGGGCCAAGAACGACTCAGAAGTCATTTTCCATTTTCCTCGTATAAGCTGTAACTGCTGATTGATTGCATGTATGTAATGGTTGGTCTTCGGACTGTGTTGGGAGCATGGATGGGGGTTTGGTTTGCTTGATAAACCTAGTGTGCTTGGAAATCACACATACAGAGCTAGAGGACTGGCTTTCTTCTCCACAACCCCTGAATAGAATTGGAAGGGAAGTCAGGGCCTGAGAGATTGTGTAGCAAAGAAGGGACTGATCCCTTGTGTTGGGTGTGTGTGGGTGTCTTAGAAGTCAGGCTAGTTTTGGTGTAGGTGTTGCTAGCTCTGTAATGGCCTCACTAGCTCAGTATTTATCCTTTCCCAGCTCCTTGATGGCCTGATAAACCAGACCATGTTGGCTTGGCTATCTTGTTGATGGCATGATAAACCCAACTACGTTGGCTTGGATGTGTTTTGTCTATCCTTCGCTATGTGTAAGCTTGCTTGTTCCTTATTCCTTGGGGAATCATGCCCAGCTCAAGGGTGGCATCATTGCTGAGATATTTAGGAGCATTCTAGCCTATGGATGGGTGGAATGTTGCAGTGATGTAGCTGGTTGTAGGACAAGTTCTTTATGAGAGAAGTAATCTTGATCATTTTGTCTCTGTATTTATACTTACTGTTAATGATTATGATGAACATGTTGAATGCTTGTATGAACCTATGTTTGCTTCAGCTGTATGATAAATAATCATGTATGCATGTTCTAGTTCAAAGCATTTTGTTTTAGTTTTTTAGGTATGTTCATGTTCATGGGGATTTTAGCCTAGATTTTTAATGTTATGGTAGCGTCCTCTTCACCGATCGGAGGGTCAGGGATGTTACATAGAAGGTTACAACACTTGGTGTTGAGGAGTATTGAGGAACCCTTTTGGCCTAAGGACCAACCAATAATAAGTGAAGGATAAAATCTCTAGACTTGGGACTAGGAACATTACAGAGTCATTTTGATGGCTTACCAATTGTGGGGAGTCCTTCGACATCCATTTTGAAACTATGTGATCCTTGTCTCCACATGCAATTATATCTCCACAGGAGGCACATCCTCCTAAGATATGGACCATTTTGTAGAATTTTTGAAATGGTTTTCACATCTTAACGTTTACTTAGTTTATGATTGGGTGAAGCTTGATTGTGTTGAACTTGAAATAGAACCAAGAGCTTCTTGGTTGAATAAAAAGTCTATCAATCTTTCATAGGTAGCCCATTATTTCATAGTCTATCAAACTATAAACCCTGTACAAGCTATAATCAAAGAATATCTTGTTGGTAGTTCCAGAATGAATATAGTAGTTCAATATTTAATAGTTCAACGTGGGATTTAGAACATCAAATCATAGACCCTGCATTGTTAATAAGCTACTTACTTACATTGTTATATATGTAACACCTTTCGACTGATCATGGCTCAAAAGAGTGAATATATTTTTGGTAGCGATCATACTGGATATTATGGTTTGATCTCGCTAGTAATCATACTTGATTTGAGGCTTTGATGAAGAAATGGTCTATTATTATTTATCACAACAAAAAATGCATTGATATTCAAGGATTATTGTATTTAGTTTACCATTCATAATAGATTTTAGTTTCCTTTTCGTTTTTATATATGCGAGCATAATTATATTCTCTTACAAGCATCTATCTTTATCCAATTTCAATAGTTTTGCAATGTCTATGCATGGATTTTATAATGATTTCTAAAAGATGGAGTTTCTCAAGGTTTATAACTTTATATCCCCCATAGCAGGATATTGGCTTCTAAAATTGGTTGCAATGAACTCATTTCTAGAGATTACACTTATGATAGTTATGTTGTTTTGATTATGTGGATCAATGTTGTACAGTGACTATAAAAGGGTATGTCTTTTAGGTTTACTTATTGATATTGACTTTTATTTAGAAAGGGCCTAGAGGCAAGCTTTGTCTCAATCTTAAGATAAAAAGTTAAATCTTGAAAGGATAGATTTAAATTTAATAATAACCCTTTTGAAAAATAATATGGGTGACTCTTTGTGGGAATTGGCAGGTCAAATTTTCTGGACTAGAGAATCCATACAATTTTTGGTCATTCTACACATATGGACAACAAATAAAATTTCTGACTTTCACAAATATGGTCATTAATGGAGGTTTGAGACTACATAGAGTTATGATCTTGGAAGGAATCAAAACATGAGAATGTCGGGCCTAATTGAATGTCATGTTTGGGACAATTTCTTAAAGTTTCTCTGAATATTTCTATATTTTATAACTTTCTATTAGTGATGTTCAGGATCTAAAAACTAAAAATATTTTTTGGAGTTTTAATTCATGTTAATAACTAAGTTGTAATACTCTGTTTTGTTGCTTACCTCATTGGAACTTCCATCTAATCTCATCATAATTGGGACACCTAAATATGAGTTGATCCTTTGACTCAAACTCCTACGAATGACACAATTTACAAATCCTCTTAGACTACAGAATGTGATGATATGCCTCCATTTGAAGCTAGTGAAAGCAAAGCCTTGAATTGACCAAGAGGAATCCTAGCTTCTCAAGGCTATGCATCCAACATCTCTATGTATATCTAGTTTTGACTATAAGGCCATCCCTTAGTGGCATGAATTTCTTGGAGTAGAATGACATCTCAATCCCAAGGCCATTCGGGGGAGTGGTCCAAGTGACATGATGTATAGTTGGTGTATATTCTGTCTAGTTGTGCTGTTCAAATCCTGCTTGGAGTGCAAGAGGTGACTAGGGGCATCCAAGGAGTACCCAAAAGAGAGGAGGCGATCAATAGAGAATCAACATCATCCTCACTCAGAGTGGCCTGTATAGGTCATCTCTTTTTATAAACAATGATCTAGGTCAGGGTACATCTTTGTCCCTGAGCCTGAGCCTCTTGGAGTTTGGATCTTGTACATGATAGAGAGAAGTCTGAAGATAGTCTCAAGGCACATGGGTGGGAACCAAGCTCTTTCTAAATGATGCCCTGGGGGACTTCTCATTTGCACTAATAAATTCATGAGCAAAAGAGAGTATGCAAATATATTTCATTACTAGGCTACAGGTGTCATCCAACTATTAGTATAACATGTGGGAACTATTCTAAAGTAAATTTGGGTTTCTTTTTTGTACTATCTTTCTTTAAATTTTAAGAATTCAAGAAATGAAATGTTCACACAAGCTCTTATGCTAATGGGCATTGCCATGACATATGCAGTGGCAATATGGTGGATGCATTCAGAACACACATAATGCAAACAAAGGAACTTGGGACATGTCCTGTTAGGTAGATAGGTGGATGTTCTTTCCTTTACATGCGAATCAACAATGTCTATATTGTGATTGTTGTCAGTATCAAAATGATAATGCATTATGTGCCTTAAAGTTTGTGGTTGAGGTATGTATCTATTTTCTCACTGATGTTAGTTTTCTTCTGCAAGCAGATTATACTTCTAATTGTGTCTTTTCTCCCAGGATACATAGTGTCACTTCTCAAATTACATGCAGGTTATTGCAGCTTGCTTATACTCATACGAAATGTCACAAACATTATGTTTTAAAAGTTCCTCATGATTGTAATTTGTGTAGAAATAATAGATCAATTCTATGTGCAATGATGCTAAAAAGAAGCACAGGAAATAGATCTTTCTACTAAGAATTCTCACAAGCATACACAGGAAAAATAGAGAGAAGAAAAGAGACTGAATCACATGAATGAAGAGATGAATATTGGTGTGTATCCTTCCATTGAATAATTATGAATAATAGTGTACATAAATATATGTTTCCTCATAGGAAAGTTGAATTGTATGGAAACAACTCATAAAGCTCAAAAAGGATGACTTACCAAAATATAGCAAACCCCCATAGGTGGATAAAGCACTTGCTAAATCTATCAAGGACCTCATGAGTTGGCAAAAGCATGAGTGAGTTGTCAAGGAGATGGAAGTAACATGCTAATCCTAGAAAATGGAGAAAAACTAATGGAGGATGGGTTGGAAACAAAAGCACCCAGTTTCCTAGTTGACTAGCTTTTATCTTATCCATAGAAAAGCAGGATAAAGCAGAAAAAGCAAAAAAGCAGAAAAAAGCAGAATCTGCTATAAGGTCCTGCATACTAATTCTAGATGAACCCAGAATCAGAAATAACTCATTCCTAGGATATAGATGGCATGCATTGAATTTAAGGTGCCACCTAATTAAGCTAGTGGGTGAATAATTAATCAAATAATGATTAATTATTTTATCCTAAGTTGTGAGTGGGTTTAATATATTCCAACAATTTGCATGTAGAAATAACATTACATTTACTTAAACATCCAACATTGGTTAACACAAGGGGTGATTTTGAGAATAGCAATTTAAAAAAAAAACAAATAGGAAGTTAATCTTGCCAATTGGGATCGAGGTGGTAACAATCTTGACAACTTTATTTTTATTTAAACAATATTTATATGCAATGCTTGGAAGATGCATATGTTGGTTGACTGATTTGTTCATAAAACATTGGTCTCAAGGATAAAATTTGTTGGGTCGATAGGTCTGATTAGTTTTTGAGAACCATTATTATTGGTTTCTTCATGGAGTGTTGTGAATTTGCATAATCTCTAATGTAAAGTAACTATATAGGTTACAAATTCAATAAAGAGGGGGACATTGATGTTAATTGATGAGATTTAAACAAATTTACAATATTGAAATGGGCCAATATATGATACCAACTTTCTGAAAGCTAGCAAGACAACTTCTATAAAACATGTCAGGGAATGCAACCTTAAGTTTTATTGGAAAGACATTTTCTATAGAGTCTCAAGTATTATATATGTTAGAATATAATCCATCGGGATTATTGTAAATAAATAATTAAATAGGAATTTGGATAGTTACCCGGGAAGGTGAAAAGGATGGTTCTCAACCGCCTCATTGTAATCTATAAATTAATGTTTTAGTCGTGAATAGAAATTGAATCGGGAGTTATTACCAGCAAGTGGTATCAGAGCAGGGCTATCTGCCATAACTCCTGCTGCATTTCTGTCCATTGTCATTTTGCTTGCCAGTCCATTGCCAGACTGCTCCATCAGTCTGCCAGTGGAGACGCATGCAATGTATGCGTTACTCGATCTGCCTGAGTTTATTCTCTGCATGCATGCAATACCTAACCCTAATCCTGAGTTATTCTTCTGCTGCATTTTCATCCTGGTGGGCTGCGACCTCTTCTTTGTGCTGTGACCTCTTCTTTCTTCCTCGATTTCTGAGTGAGCCCTTGTTATTGAATGTTACATTGAATCGGGAGTTATTACCAACAAGTGGAGTCAATGGGAGACTGCCTGCATGAAGCTCGTATATATATTGTAAGCTGGTAATGGTGTAAGAGCTTCCACTGCATTTCAATATTTCTGCTCTCTGCGTGCTCTCTTTTTTTCTGAGCCTCCCAGTTATCGATTTGCGTCCCGGCAGAGGTTCTCTTGGAGATTTTTATTTCATCAGTCGCCAGATCGTGTTCTGGTCGAGGTTCTTTTGGTGATTTGCTTATCATACATACTTTTCTGTGTCTCATATCAGTGAAGGACAAGTTGAAGGGCGAGTAGAAGGAATAGAAACCTTGAAGACTGCAACCTCATCAAATGAAACCGTGAATACTGAATCCTCCAGCTCGTGAAAATACCAGCAAATTGGTGTGAAGACCAGCGTATTGGTGTGAAGATCAGCGAATTGGTGTATCTTGTTGTGAAGACTAGCGTGGAGAATGCTAGTGTTTGAAGACTGGGTTACTGCGTTGAAGACCCATTTACTTTCATTTTTTGTGCTGTGACCTGCCTGGAGGAGACTGCGTGGAGGAGACCGGCGTGAAGCTTGAGCCTGAGAATCGTTGAAGTGTTGATAGACTGCGTGAAGACTGAAGAATGCATTAAAGACTGCGTGGAGAACCTGAAGAATGCGACCTGTTACACCCACTTATGAGTTTATAATCAGAGCTGCGATTTCATTTGAAGACTGATATATATTGATATATATTGTGACTCATATATTTTTTTGAGATAGCTGCTTTTTGAGCTAGCTATATAATACTGTGTTGAGTTTATATTTACGTGGACTGATTTTCTTTCACTAATATATGTTGAGCATGGACTGCATCTTGTATTGGAGATGATGTTTTTTTGGGGAATGCACAAACCCTAGACTGATTTTTTATGAATACTGCGCACTATTGTATCAATATTGGAGACTGCCTATTGATAAATGAGGTAGGATTGGTGTGACTGTGTTGAGCGTGGAGACTGTTTACTGGTGGCTGCGTTGAAGAGAGTCTGGCGACTATTTTGAAGGCTGCAGTCTACTTGAAGGATGCCTTAGAAGAATAATTAAATCTTCTGGTTTTATTCTATTGATTGATATAAAAATTGAAGACATACTGATATATGTTGACTGATATATATACTGCTTGGAAACTTTTATATGTTGCTGGTGTTTGATCTTTTTAAACCTAGACTGCTGAAAACCTATTGAAGACCGAGTTGTAGGCTGCTGAAGGCTGAGTTGTATGCTGCTGAAGACTGTGTTTTATGTTGAAGAATATCATCTATTGCTAGTGACTGATATATTCTAATTTCTTTTCCCTGAAACTGCTGCGAATTGAAGCTGCGATACTGTTATTGCATATCTTTAAAACCTGAATTTGAGATTGTAAAACACCTTGGCAGAGACTGTAGACCTGCAAGGTTTTTATTTTTTCTATTTCTACCTGTCATATCAGTTTATTATTGTAAATTACACTAACAGTTGTAAAGATGCACTCTTTGGCATCTAGTATTGGTGCTGCCCTAGATGGCAAAGACCAATTCAAAGACCCTTCCAAGGGAGATTGCAGCAAGAGAGGCAGAGGGGGCAGAAACAACTCCAAAAAAAGATCAAAGTGCAAGCGTTGCGGAAATACTGGGCACACATCAGATCAGTGTTGGGCTTCATGGGACTCCATCAAAGACAAGCATAACCAGAAGACAGATGACCAAGATGCTAGTAAATTTTCTGATTCTTGTATTGTTGCACATTGTAATCTTGGATTTAATGAAATGACTTGTCTTTCATCTTATAAATATTGTTGGCTAC
>LPNX010455243.1:0-19050 GCA_001517045.1 Pseudotsuga menziesii | reverse complement strand
AAATTAGTGCATTATACCCAAGTCTTTCATCTCAAACTCAGAATCAAGCTTCCTCTTCTTGCAACTTTAATGAGTTCCTATTTTCTTGTTAGGAACAATTCATCGACATGTAATAGGAGCATCACTGCTCTTCCGCCTTCAACCTTGTAGAAAAGGTTAGAGTCTTCTTTATTATTAGGAAATCCTAGAGCCATCAGTAATCTATCCATCTTATCATATCATGTCAAACTTTAGGGTCTTCTGCAGTCACTCTCTCTAAAGTGGATCATTATTAATATCCCTCTGCCTTTCATACTCTATGTATTGAAACGTTTTGTATTGCAGTGAAAAGTAACTTCCTCTGCTACTAATATTTTATGTATCCATATAGGGCCATTGGATACCAAGATCCTCTATCTTGAACCTTTTCAAAATTTCTTCTTGCACCCATCTATGACCTTGTCATCGTATATAGGATTCCATTTTCAACTCTGTAGAAAAGGTTAAAATCTTTGTCACTCTAGGTTATCTTCAAGCTCCTCATGTATGTGTTATTCCATGGGTTCCTTCTGAGCTCGTACATAGCCCTCCTTAATTTGCACACATGATTCTGACTGTCATGCATCTCAAGTTCCAGTGGCTTCAAATGCCTCTTCGTAGTCTATACCTTTTTTCTTTGAGAATCCTCATGCTACGAATATTTCTATCTACTTCATTATGGATATTGTAGATCCATATGGAAGATACTATGGAATTCCCTTTAGGTCTCGATACCACATCGTAGACATCATTATTCTTGAACTTGTACTCTCCTTCCCTTTTTCTTTTGTCTACTTCTTCATATGTGGAAGGTTCTACATCTATGATGTTGCTCAATTGTGTCCGAGAACTATTTCTTTGAAAGTATCATCATATTATTCTTAATCTTGGATTATTTCTTGAACTATTGTCACATGTTCTTCGGAACAAGTTTCATCCTTCTTTTCTTGTAGGCTATTGTACATGATATTTCCTACAAGTCAAATGCATTCGTTGTATGGTTAGAAACATTTCGTAAAGCATATTCATAATGGAAAATTATTATGAATAAATATATAATCATGTAACTATTTTATCCAATACAACATTCATCCATATCTCATGGAAACTTTATAGATTCCGTCCATCTCTACCATGACATAATTGAGAATGTGAACTAATCCAATATGTTAGCAAAGAGGTTTCATTCTATATAAGTAGAAATGGAGAGTTGTATAGCACCATGGAATACTTACCCATGACATGCATATTAGTAGTATACTGCCATTAATGCAAACATTTTATCATGCATATCACATCAACTAAATATAAACAAATTCATAACCAAATATTATCGTGAAATGACAATTGAATACTTATCTTTATTCATTTAATGGGTAGACTCCTTCTTAATCCTTCTCTTTCATCATCTTCCTCATTCATGACATCATCATTTCTTATCCAAACGCTAAGATGGATAAGAGGTTCTTCAAGAATCGAGTCCTTCATATTCCTCATCACTTGAGGGATCTTCTTTAAATCATGAGAGATAGATCTTCGATTGCTCCCATCTTCTTTTCTCTTATTATGAGTCAAGATTATTATTTTTTGCGATATTCATAGAGTTTGATGAATTTAATCTCCTCCTTCTGGAACACATTCCTTGAATGAATGAATCCCATGATCCTGGGAGTCCATTCAAGGTGGTTATAACAATATCTTATTCTTCTTTGATTGTTTTGTCATAGCATTGAAAATTTCATTTTGGTGTATTTAAGGATGAAACATGACAAATGAGATGCTCTTTAATATAATCTACAATGTTTCTCTTCACTCTATCCTTAGCCTCATCTCCCTCTGGCTCTTATAAATTATTTACTGAAATACTGATCTAAGTCAATTTCTTCAAGGATCACGGAGTTGCTATACTTCTTTCGATTTATATTCTTCACTTTAAAATAGTATGTTCAAATAATCAAACATTTCTTTAGGTGTATTTATTGAATACACTTATTGTATAAGGTGATCCTCTTGGCCTTTCCCAAAGTTCTTATTGTGTAAGGATTTAGCCTCATCTCCCTCTCAAACTGGAACCTCTCCACTTATGTAGGTTTCCAATTAATTTCTTCAAGAACCAGTGAGATCCTATACTTCCATGCTTGGAAGTCGTTAGTTTCACCACACTTGTCATCAAGATGGTGTGATTAGTCATTTTCAAATGAGAACCTCAAATGTAAATAGAAAAACATTGGATCTTACCTATTTGAGGTTTCTGTCCTAGTTCTGGATGTGGATGATCTAGGGTTTGTTAGAGAAACCCTATTTTTCAGAAATTTGACTATTTCATATCTGATTGGATACAAATATTTGTCTCCTCAAGTCGATCTGAGCAGCATACTCATTTTACAAAAACTGTGATCAGAACTGCAAAATATCTGATGCCCTAGTTTACTTCAATTTGTTCTATGGAATTTACTCATGTTGTTTCTTCAATATATCCAAAATTACTAATCCTATATGTCTCAAAAATTATCACTGAGGTAGCATCATCTGTATTGTTTCCAACACCACAGGTTTGAGCATAATTGGCTTCACCAATTAGGAATTATGAGATTTTTACAAAGGTGACTTATTTCAGGACTTTTCAGCATAACAAACTTGTACAGACTACCACGTGTCATTGTTTCATAATCAGGGTTAGAAAATATTACCACATAAATTACAGTCCATTCCCTCTTTGTAACATCTTCAAAAAATTTATTTGGACCTTTGTAGCCTGATATATATCAATTCTCCCAAGTTGTCATGTTTAGGGATGAATCCTAGGATAGGATAGAACCCTAATTTGGAGGAATCATATCTCCCATAATATAGTAAATCTGAGGCTGAAATGTTTACACAAGGTACATAATGAATTTATCTTTGTCCTGTAAACGTTTTGGCTCCTGAAACTTCTCCAGGCTTGAGATATAGAGAATGTACCAAAACTACTAGTTTTAGTATTTTAGGGTTTTGAGGTCCGGGGTAAAATTACGGTTCGACTTTCCTGAAGTTTTACCCAACCAATTTTTTTTTTTTTTTTTATATTGGTCTCTAAATTTAGATTTTAAGGAGGAGAGAAATCCTACGCTGGGCTCACTCAAAAATTCCTCTTTTGTGAAAATCCCTAATTTCCCACAGTAGTGATAGGTCAAAAACTGAAAATGCCCAGATTCAAATTCTACTTCGACAGGAAGATGCACCCTCTAATGAAGATTTAGCTTAGCCTCATTTTGCTAATGATTTGTGGAGATAGACCCAAAATGTAAGAAGCCCTAGCTTCTGCTGCTATAGAGTGTCTTCTTCTCAGGTTAGCTCTGATACCATGTTAGATTTTTATCATTTAATCAATATGATCTAGGATCTTATCTGAGAGAATAGAATGCACATCAATAATAACAAGAGATAAGAGACACAAAGAGTTTTCCTCAGGGAAAACATAAAGGAGAAAACCCCACAACTTCCTTAGAGATAGAATGAGCACCCATGGCAAAAGTAAAACCCAAAGATAGAAAGATGATCTCTAATAGTTGTTCTCTCCCTCACTTGTGCACCCTCCTCTTCTCTCACTCATGCACTATAGTTGAGTGAGTGTGTGTCTCAAATAGAGAGGCTCACTCTCTATTTATACTAGTTTCAGACTTGACTATTACTTACTAGGGTCGACTTCTCTAGGAGACTCTAACAACCTTAATACCCAGAAACTGAGGGGACTATTTCCTTGAATTACAAAGGAGGGTTAACCTCTATGACTTTACATGACTTGATTACACTAATGATTCCCCCGATAGGAATATTGGGGTACAAAGAAATACAACATATAAAATATACAAGTGAATACATTTCGAAGTTAGAAATACATCAACATGGAATGCTAGTAGGGTTATGGTTTTGAACATATGGGGTTTGGAGTCTGTATTGGGTATGACATTTAAGGCTATGGAACTTGTTGATACATTCACTCTTTTTAATATTTATGGACTATACCTAAATAGGATCCTCTTCTAAGATAACTTATTTATAAATTCTCTCCTGAGAGGAGACATGGTGGTCATTGGTGGCGATTTAAATCTTTCTCTGGGGAAGGGTGAGATTCCTATTTTTTTGGAACTTAGAAATGGACGTGTTATGCCACCAACCCATTTGAAATTCAACGAGACTTAGCTAAAGGATGCCACTTTTCAAACTTTGATATCAAGAAAATGGATTGATTTTTATCCAAATAGTAGGATTTCTATAGCATTTCAGTTTGCTGCAAACACCCACAATTTAAAAGATGTTGTGAAAGCATGGGAAGTAGAAAAGAGAAGGAGGGAGGATGGTGAACTGAAACATATTGAAAAAGAGATTTATGAGCTACTAGAAAGAGAAGGGGGGGGGGGGTCCTATTAAATCAGGTGGATAAAGATCAATTTATCAGACTGGAGGGAAGAAGGAGCATTATCTTATTGGAAAGGGAGGAGACTCGGAGATTCAAAAGTAGGGTAAATTGGAGGGAATGTGCAGATGACAATACAAAAAAAATCATGCTTATTCTAGGGGGAGGAAATCAACCAATACTATATGGAGTTTACAGGATGAGCATGGAATGAGTCATGACACATTTGAGTGAATGCCCAATACAAGGGTGGATCATTTTAAGACCCTTTTTAAATCTCCTACCTAGGCATCCATTACTGAAGTCATTAGAATTGTTGAGATTTTTCCAAGGTCCATGGAAGAAGAACAAAATTTGGTTTTAATGGAAGAATTTATTGAAGGTGAACTAAAGGTGGTCCTTCAAAGTTTTCAAAAGGATAAAAGATTGGGTCCATACAAGTGGACGATTAAATTTTTCCTTGAAATTTTTGAGCTCTTTGGAGGAGATCTATTGAGGATTGTTGAGGATAATAGATTGTCTGGTAGGATTCCTGCTAGCTTCAATTCGAATTGTATAGCTCTGATCCCAAAACTTGACAACCCTATTTCACTGAATGAATTCAAACCTATTTCACTCTGTAATTGCATCTATAAGGTGGTCTCCAAGGTGATTGCTTGAAGATTCAAGGGGATTTTGTCAAAGCACATTACTGAAGAACAATTTGGGTTTCTGGAGGGGAGAAAGATTCATGAATCCATTGGGGTATCCTAGGAGGGCCTCCATAGCATGAAAACTAAAAATATTAAGGGGGATATACTCAAAATTGAACTCCCCAAAGCATATGGAAATGTAAGCTGGTTATACATTCATACGATGCTGACTCATATTGGTTTTGGAATTTATTTTATTAGGTGGATCATGAGCTGCATCATAAATTTCTCTTTCTTGGTTCTAATCAATGGTGCATATTCTCCTTTATTCCATGCTAAAAGAGGACTTAGGTAGGGTTACCCCTTGTCTTGCTACTCTTCTTGTTAGTGGCTGAAGGATTGAGTAGGTCTCTTAGGGAAGCAAAAAGAATGGGTACCTTAAAGGGCATTAAGGTTATTCATCAGTTATTTATTACTCATCTAATGTTTGTATATGATATCCGTTATTTTATGCTTGTGTTTGGCTACAAACGCTGCTACCATCGTTGATATTTTGGAACTCTTTTCTAAAGCCACTAGGATGGATATTAATATTGGGAAATCAATATTTTCCACTCATCTGTTGAGTGCTACTGAGTTATAGGTGATCACTGGGTTTGTTCCCTACAAACTGGAATATATGGATGGAGGTTTGAAATATCTAGGGTTTGTTTTCAAACCAAATTCTTATTAATATTATTCAACAGAGAGGTATTATTATCTTTCTGAATCAGCTACTCCGTATCAAGAAAATTGTTGGACCCAGAACTGAAAATCAGTGAGGGATTTTGATTTTCCTGAACTTGTTGAAAGGGACTTGGATTTTTAAAATGGAGTCTTCATTTAGGAACAAATTCAACTTAGGGATAGGGAGTACATTCTCATTTTGGATTCAGATCCGAGTGGAAGATATACTCCAAAGGCGAGGTACATAAAGCTCAACGAGGATGGTATTCAAAGTGCTCTGATCTAGTGGTGGAAGTATTTGTGGAAAATCAAAATCCCACAAAAAACCATATTTTTATGTGGTGTGTGCTGGAAAACAAGGAACCTACTGTTGGGAAAAAGGGCAGACCCGGGTTTAATCCTTTTGTGTCGCACCATCAAAAGACCCGCAGTGTTGGCCCTTTCGGCAACAACCTGCGTGCAGGTTGCAGTCTCACCCGAAACAGCTATGGGGTGCCGCAGAATCAGGTTTCTGCAAGCAGAGAGGGGGATTACTGTACCTTAGCCTTTAATAACCTTATTAACCAATAGTCATAAATCTTTACCATTCATTCACATACAACTTCGCATATAGATAACAGTCGTGACTTGCTCAACCCACTACAAGGAATTCACAGTGAAGCTTAATATTAGCAGCGATCTAACTTATCAGATGTATACAGTTATTAATGCATAAAAGATAACAGAAACAAAAACAACACAAGAAACCACAACACCAGATATAACGTGGTTCACCCCCAGTGTAGGGGTTACGTCCACAAACTGTGTTTTATTAAACTTCCTACAAAAACCATAGTTTGATCTGCGCACTCAGCTCCAGATCCCTTCAGTCCTCAAAAGCCGTGCACACAGCAGCAGGCCCCTGCGCACACAGCTGCAGGTCTTTCCTCAATCTTCTTTACAAAAACCCTCTGTGCACACAGCTGCAGAGGTCGTCCACGCACACAGCTGGGACTTAACCTTTCCTTACAAAATCAACCTTAGCTTCGCCTTAATCTTTCTTACATCATAAAACCTAACCTTTCTTATTTACACAAGCGCTTATTTATACTGCGCATTTTTACAAAACCATGGTCTTAAACCATGGGCACCCCAAACCCTAAACCCTGGATTTAACCCAAGGGTTTGTTACAAAAAAGGAGTTTTAACTTCCCTCGACACCCCTAAGACTGCTTTGACCCCTAACGCTGCTTACAAACTTTCTCATTAACTGCAGAGTTACCCAACCATGGAGTACGCATCCCAACAGGCCCCTAAGACTCACTAGTGGCCCGTCCCGGGCCACCCTGTGATGTCTCTGGGGGAAGAGTCTTCTGCGTGAGGGTGTTGAAACGACTGTTGAGGTTATGTAGTATGTCGTCAGCTGCTTTCTCCTTTTTCACCAACTCTTGTAACATTGAAGATGAATATGTATTAGCTCGTTCCTGCGCAAAACTGTTGTAGCTCTTCAAAACTTTAAGCTGGCTTTCTGCAGTATTACTCAATTCCAATGCTTCAACAACCAGGGGCTGGAGCGAATTCTCCAGTAGCGTTACCCTTGTCTGGAAGGATTCAATTTCCTACTGAATTTCCTTGCTACACTTCACTTTAGCCATCTTCTGCATAGGTGGCAGCGTCTTGATTTCTATTCTGATTGCATCTAATTCATCCTGGCGTATCTTGATGGATTCCTAGATCTTACCTACATCTGGATGGTCCTGGAGGTTCGCCCAGGATTCAATACTGTCTTCCATCAATTTGGTGAAGCTGGCTGTATTATCCGATATTTTTGGCCCTGAAGCCTTGATGTCCCTATGGCACTGTTCCCGGGCCTCTCGTGGAGTCTCAGGAGGGATGCGCAGTTGAAGTTCTATGATCTGGTGCTGGTGTTCTGTCTTTAACCTATCAATCTCACTGCAAGACTGCTAGGCATAGTCTCTCAGCTTAGCAATTCTCTGTGCTGGTTCCTCTGCACCTTGTAGGTCGAAATCAGAAAGACTCCGACAGGCCTCATCCAATGCTTGCATAAGTGTAGTTGTTTTATGTTCAGCATCTTTCTTCTTTTGCGCCACTTCTTCTAGTTGTGCTGCGATGATTTTCTTTTGCTTGAGAATGTCTTCCAATTGGATTTGGGACAACTGATCTCCCACATGGATCTCCTTTGTAATTGCTAGCTGGCAGAGGTGCAATTCTGACATGTTCATCTTTATGTAATCGATCCCTACAGTCATACTCATCTGGGACCGGGAATCTGCATTGGTCAGTATTAGAGTTGCGCTTGATACTTGGCCTCGGTTATCTCTGGTTGGCCATTGCCTAAGGTCCTGCTGCGTGGTCGCTGTAGTGCTACTTGTCGCAGTACTGGTCACTGATTTTGCTGCTAACTCTTTTAGCTCCGAAACCCTATTTGCTATACCTGTGAGCCCGGCAAGATGCAGTTGGGAAAACTCAGACCATTTTTTGGTAAGCGTCCCAGTAGATTTTTCTAGAGCCTGCTCCAGCTCATCCATAGTTATAGTGACATCTTCTTCAATATTTTTGTCCTTCGACGCTTTTGACTTTTTGCGGTACTGCGGCTTATTTACCTCAGCTGCTTCTGGTGACTTGCGCTTGGTTGATGGGCTAAGATCTGATAGAGTCTTGCATGACTCCTCATCCTAATCATCCTGGCCGCCATCGCCATCCATCTGTGAATCACTCAGGTCTTCGCTATCTTCCAATGGGTTTTTCTGCTGCGCCTGACTGGTACCTGCACCAAGATTTGTAGCTAGGGGGACGGGGATAGAGGGATTTTTCTCGGCATCTTGTAACCACTCAGCTGGCCATAGCTGAACAATGCCCATGACATCTAGTTCAGTTACTACATAAGGTAATTTAAACCATCGATGTTGTGGATCGGCACGGGCTTGAATGAACACATGATGAAGATCAGCCCTGAAGTTCACGGCACCCTCATATTTAGAAAACAACTCATTGGTAAGCCGAGGTGTTCGCAGATTCTCCATGTGGACACTCATGGCATAATAAATGAACACAGTGTTCATCATTTGCTGAGTTTCCTTATTTGAGGATAACCAGAGGGAGGCATACCTTAATGCCTCCGGCCGACCTAGGTTTACTTTGACAAACTGAGCTTCGGTGGGTTCTTTCCACCCCACTAATGCAATAAGTATTAGCAACCAGGAGTAATGAAAAGGTCTACCCTTTTCCTGTGCATCACGAACATCCTCCAAGAATTCCTTTGCAAGATATGCGGACCAGTTGTAAGTGTATCCCTCGATGCAGTTCATGGCAATCCGGATAACTGGAGCAGGTACCTCAGTAGGACTGCATTTTCGGATGACCTTGCAGGCTAAGAGTTCAGCTGCAAAGCGAATAGGCTGTTCCTAAATCGTGGAGGTGTGATACGCCTGTTTCTCCTTGGTCAGGCCAAACCGCTCTTTCATAGTTTACGCAAGCTTTGTATCCTCATGTTTTGAGGGAAATTCATCTCCCGAATCAGGTCCTGCCATAAATAACCCTGTGATCTTATCAATGAGTGCAGCATCAATGGGGATTTTCTGGTCTCCTATCCACAAATAGCCATCATGCACTAACACAAGTAACTGTTTATCCACTATAGTCACCTGTATGCCGTGACCGAAATGTGGAATATCAAGCACCTTGAGTAGGCCAGCTTTATCCAGGCCCACAGCCCATGGTTGTACTTCCAGTAGGGTTACATCATGATCTGGGTATTTGACGTGGTGCAGGTATTCTCCTGGTGAAAATTGGAGAAACTTGCCATGGTTATTTGTGTCGTGATCGCTGTACTTGAGCCGATCTATCTTCCCTATCATGCTTCCGACCAGCTGAACTCCTAGTGGTAGCGAGGGTGTGGTTAACATGACTTGCTTTGTCCGTCAGGGAATATTGGCATCTGGGCGAATAGGTTGGAGATAGGGTGGCCGTGGAGGTGTAATGTTCTCCCTATCCCCGGCTGGTACCTGTGCTGAACTGGGGGGATCCATAGGGCGTGCTGCTGGAATTTTTCCTGTTCGTCTCTGCCGATCTTGGTTGAACTTGGAGTGAATTTTAGTTCTGCACTTTTTCCTAGTAGACCCCGTCTGCATCAGCCGTGATGGTGCTGGTTGGGAATCTTCACTGGGAACAGAAGCAGGCAGCCGTTTAAAGCAAGCTATCAGGCCCTCTCACTTGAATTCGCTTACTAACTCGTCAATCTCTCTTTCTGTTGTCATGGGTTCATTCATAAAACTTGAAGAAATGCAGAATAAAATTTTCCCTGACTTAGGCATCTTCTTATACACACCATCAATCAAATCGGGCAGGATGGTGCATTGAAGGCACCAAATCTGACAGAAATCCTGTCCAACTGTTACCCGATTTTCGATAATATTCTTAGTACAGGTATTTAAGGCAATTAAAACACTACCGCCGCCAATTTGGCTGCATTCCAATAGTCGGATTTTGAGCCTCGCTGTGTTTCTGGGCCTCTACAGAATCATGGTTGAAGCTTCGGGACAACCAACAACCTCGGCATAATAGTGCCCTTTGACCTGGCCTGGTACTATCTGCGACAGGACTAGTAGGTTTTATGGACTGGAATCTCGGCTCTGCCCCTTGGTTTGGTATTCAATTCCTGGGTGATCATCATTTTCCTTGTCATGGTTTGATCGAAAAGCTATATCTAGAACAGGACCACCTGTTTTAATAGAAACTGTGATAAAACAGCTAGCAATAAGATCATCCCCTCTTACAGTACCGTGTTGGAGCTCAACCTCCATATGCCAATTTTTCGCTATAGGTTCCAAGATATGCACAAACTTATGCACCCAGTCCTTGCGAGGTGTGTCTTCCCCTTCTGCATAGTACTCCCTCAACTGTCCTTGAAGGCTATTCAGCCTCTTGAACTTACTGCGCACCTATTGAGCTTGGCTTCTGAGTCTGGTGCACAGGAATCTCTGGCAGGTTCCCCGACTGGGGTGAGACTTTTTATGATCGGTCCCCCATGCTGTTGTAGCTCCTAGTGTTGTCTCCAGTGTCTGGGTGCTTTGTGACTGAGGTACTCGGTCGAACACATGTGTAATAAATTCTCCAGGGTCTGTCATCCCAACATATGCAGGAAACTCTCTGGGCTGTGCACTAAGGCATCTAAGAGACTGAGTGATCTGCGCACATCTATGGCCATGTAGCTCATACAGTCGATTCTGCCAATTCTACAGACCATCGTCTGAATCTGACATGCAGGAGCTATCACATTGCCAATCCATTACACCATCAGCATCAGGATCGACATAATATGTGTCCTTGGCTGTGATGTTGTAGATGTGGTCTAGAGTATCCTGCTCCCCTTCATCTCTGAGTGGTTCTGTATATCTTTCTCCTTGGGAAGGGTCGAGGGGTATGATAACGTGCAGACCATTTCCTTCGAAGGTCATATGTCTCCTCTTAAGGTTGATGATTGCAGCATTGGCCATGGCCCACTCAATTCCCAACAGGGCTGGATAAGGGTTGCTATCATCAATGATCTCAATGACTTCAAAATCTGCTAGAGTACTGACCCCATCAATGTCTATTGGAATACTAAGAAGTCTCCCTAGAGGTACAATCCTTTGCTGGTTAGCTAGTCGCAGTTGTATAGGTGACCAAACTAGGGAAGGCTTTCCCATTTGTCCCCAGGTCTGCTTGGGTAGGACATTAATGTCTGATCCAAGATCCAAAATGACATCAGTCATATCATATTCCCCTATCTGAACATTCAATCTCATTTCCCTTCCCGTTCTTCGGACACGACTAACAGTTTTCTCCTGATCAATTCCTCTATGAGGGTCTGTGACAGCAAGAAATTTTTGAAGCTCTTTTAAAGCATTCTGATTCCTCAAGAGTTTAATACAGCTCAGCAAGAAAGAGGATAGTGTACTTACTTTATCCGGTGAAGCCTCTTGAGGCTGCGAAGCCTGCTGAGGTTGCCGCGCAGGTACTTCTACGACGCCAGGGTCAATAGTATCGCACTGGGCCTCCTGGGCTGGTGCTTGGTCCTTTGCAGGTTCAAGGGCTGGGACTTTCTTGGAGGCCTTACGTGCGTACACTGCGACAGGTTGCTTTGGCGTGTGATGACTATGCATCGTAGCTCCACTCTGGGTGACCACATTGATGGCTGCGACAGGTCTCTGCTCAACGGAAATCAACTGAATATTTGGGGTAGGGCCAAAGTTGTTTTCCTGAATCTTTGTGAGGAGTTGGGGGCACTGTTCAATCACGTGGTCCACTTCGTAGCAATACCGACAGGTTGTAGTGGGGTTTCGACAGTTGCGAGCCAAGTGGCCAGCTTGGTTACAATTGTAACACACAACCTGGCCTCTACCTCTTCCGGTCATCCCACCACGGTCGCGACCACCGAAAGCACCTCTTCTGGAGGTGCCACCGCGGTAACCATAGCCATCATTATTCTGGGCTTCATTGTGTACTTGGTAGGCGTCCGATGTGCGCTCTCGCATAAGGTCGTAGCTACGACACTCTTCTTCATTATGCCCTATGGAATTACAGAACTGGTAGTAGGGGTTTTTAGGAACTTGAACATATCTCTGAAGAAGATGGCAGTGCTCAGGGGGATGTTGGCCAGAGGTTCGGCAAATCTCACAATATAGACCACCGGGATTGAATTGGTGGGGCGCGCCCGTATTTAGGTAAGTTCTGGCCATGGGGCACTGGTCCCTATCGTGACCCTCGGATCGACATTGCGTACACCAGACATCCTCTCGACTGGGTTTATCTTTCTTCATGTCATGAAGATCCAGGGCCATCATTGCTAGCTGCGCTTGGATTTGAGCAATACCAGAATTATCTCCAATGGGGGCGGTCTCTAGCTTCATTGCGATTTCGAGAGCCTCTTGCTGGTTGGCAACCTTCTGTTGCATGAGCGGAGTTCTGATATGCGGCAATAATGCTGCGATAAACCATTCCTTGTGCTGCGCAGGACTAATGGTGAAACTGAATTGGTCTAGTAGAACATTGAATCTCTGGTCAAAGTCCCACACGGATTCGCCGCGCCGCTGTTGAATTTCTTTGAGTTCAGTGATGCTATGCGATTCTGATTTCGGTTTCTTAAATTCCTTAGTGATGGCTGCCTTGATTTCATCCAAAGTGGGATGCTGATTACTGGAGAATTTCATGAACCAGGTCAAAGCCTGGTCGTGAAAGGAAGTAATGAGCTGCACGGTTCTCACATCTAGGTCTGTAATACTCTTCGCGTTCCAGACGGCCTCACATAAAAACCAGAACTGTTCTGGATCTTCTGATCCTGTTCGTTTGAAGATGGACAGCTTAATGTCATCAGCTAGGTGGGCCATGGTGGTTTTGGAGGGGTTGGGAGGGGGACAAGACATGGATGGGGGGGGGTTTTGGGGGCAGATTGACCTGTGGCCGAGATACTCGGACTTGGTTTCCTGTCACACTGCGACCGAACTTTAGGGGTAACAAAGCGATGCTATGGGGTAATGGGAGGGTTTCCAACTGAAGGGTTTTCTTCAAGGTCTGGCTGTTAAGGGTTGACAAGGGGAGGTGTGGTGGCCTGACCTGAGGAGTAGGACTCAAAATCTCTTTTGTACCTTTGCTCACTTCATGGCAAACCACTTTGCTCGTCGAAGGTATTCTCACTTGCAAACATATGTTAGTACCACTAAACTAACAGTATGATTCTAATAATAATATACCCTTTTCAAGCAATAGTATTTTAATCTTCAAACTTAAGGAATTTAAAAACTTACCATGGGTTCCTTTGAAAAACTGCCATTCAGCTTCGTTGAACGAGGTGCTTGTGTCAATGGAAAACTCTATCACAAAGGCTTCCAACGTTCACGTCGTCTAGAAGTCAACAGCGCGGGATACCTCGTTGTTCACGTGTTGCACACGATTGACCCTTGCAGGGGTCCACACAGGAATCCGTCGAACTTGAAAATTCGTCCTCCTCTCTGTTAACCTAGACAACCACTGGTGCAACGCTATGTGGATACTACCAAAGAAAATTTCATAAGCATCACAAAAAACATACCTTTGTAAAAATTCACTTGCGCTTCAAAACGGATTCGTATTCTCTTGCTGTGCAAATGTCAGACAAGTCTCAGCAAACCAATCACTGGCTTCCTTCATAGAGGGCCTCTAGAACATAGCCCATGAGGTACGATGTAAACCCCTCTTGAGCAGGTACTGATTTCAACCGGCAACGGAACCAATTTGTTGGGAAAAAGGGCAGACCCGGGTTTAATCCTTTGGCGTCGCACCAACAAAAGACCCACAGTGTTGGCCCTTTCAGCAACAACCTGTGCGCAGGTTTCAGTCTCACCGGAAACAGCTATGGGGTGCCGTAGAATCAGGTTTCTGCAAGCAGAGAGGGGGATTACTGTACCTTATCCTTTAATAACCTTATTAACCAATAGTCACAAATCTTTACCATTCATTCACATACAACTTCGCAGATAGATAACAGTCATGACTTTCTCAACCCACTACAGGGAATTCACAGCGAAGCTTAATATTAGCAGCGATCTAACTTATCAGATGTATACAGTAATTAATGCATAAAAGATAACAGAAACAGAAACAACACAAGAAACCACAACACCAGATATAACATGGTTCACCCCCAGTGTAGGGGTTACGTCCACAAACTGTGTTTTATTCAACTTGCTACAAAAACCACAATTTGATCTGCGCACTCAGCTGCAGATCCCTTCAGTCCTCAAAAGCCGCCCACACAACAGCAGGCCCCTGCGCACACAGCTGCAGGTCTTTCCTCAATCTTGTTTACAAAAACCCTCTGCGCACACAGCTGCAGGTCTTTCCTCAATCTTGTTTACAAAAACCCTCTGCGCACACAGCTGCAGAGGTCGTCCACACACACAGCTGGGACTTAACCTTTCCTTACAAAATCAACCTTAGCTTCACCTTAATCTTTCTTACATCATAAAACCTAACCTTTCTTATTTACACAAGCGCTTATTTATACTGCGCATTTTTACAAAACCATGGTCTTAAACCATGGGCACCCCAAACCCTAAACCCTGGATTTAACCCAAGGGTTTGTTACAAAAAAGGATTTTTAACTTCCCTCGACACCCCTAAGACTGCTTTGACCCGTAACTCTGCTTACAAGCTTTCTCATTAACCGTGGAGTTACCCAACCATGGAGTACACATCCCAACACCTACCTGGGACAATTTACAAAAAAGGTGTTTCCAGGGTCCCGGGTGGTGTGCCCTATGTAATGTTGAAGGTGAGTTTGTTACTCATATTTTTGTTCATTGTCCTTTATCAAAGAAGTGTGGAGGTAATTTCAAAAGGTTGTTGGTTTGGTAATTTGGTACTACAAGCATGGGAGAACTGGAGGGGGACAGAATCATAGGAATCAATGACAACTCTTCCTTTACTGTTGATTTGGGGAGTTTGTCTTGCTAGAAACAAAATTATTTTCACTAATAAATAGTTCAATCTAGAAATTACAACAATTATGGCTTTTAGGATCATGCATGCTTTCCCACAGTACATTAGGGCCACAAGGCAGAGGGAAGTTTTGGAATTGGAAATTGACAGATCGGTGCCATCAGATTTTTTTTTATGGGGCTTCAAAAAATAATCTTTGTGGGGGAGGGGAAATACTTTTTTTTCACATCAACATTTCTTTGAGATGATGGTTGGGTTGGGGAAAGGAAGTAACAATCTTGCAGAGTTATTGAGATTAAAACTTCTTCTAATTTTTGTAGCAGAGAAGGGATGTAGATCTATTAATATTTGTGGAGATTTGATGAATGTGATAAACTGGATTGAGGGGATTCAAATTTTCTAGAATATTATACTTGAAAAAATTATATCCTCCATTAGAGAAGTTTTAGACACTTACGTATCTTTCTCTTGCCAACATGTCTACATGGAAAACAATAGGTAGGTGCACAAGGCCACAAAGGAGGGGCTTCAGTTGGATTTGGGCTAGTGGAAGATCAGAGAATTTATAGATGGTTCAATACATGAATATTACCATAGACCCTTTATAAAGGGAACTTCTCCACTGTAAAATATTTGAAAATACTCTCAGACTTTCTTCTCCTATTATTTTGATATCCTGTTTCACAGATTTGATGGGTCACTATTTAATGGCTCATGTTTTGACGTGGAAAGATGCATTTTATAACTTGGCATATTTTGAGCTTATTTTAATCAATGGTATTTTGATTTGATACTTGATGGATCTGAACAGTTATATTCTTCTGATGGATGTATGGGAAACTTTGTTTATGTTGTAGATTGATAATTTTTGGTATGGCGGACTATCAGTGGAATTTGCATGGTCTATTTCTTTCTTTCTCATATGTTTTTTAAAAATACACAAAAAGTGTATCTACTAATTGTAATTTTATTTTCAAAAGATGATATAATATTACGCTTTTTCCTAGGAAAAAGGACAAAAATTATTTGTGCAATGCCAAGGTGAGGTGTGGGAGGATCTATGTATTATTGGATAGTATATTCCATGACTTGTAGGAAAATAGAAACAAGGGAAAAGTCCATCCTTCTCATATCCATGTTTTGATGCCATCTATTGTACAATAATCCAACATTCTCCACCTTATTATTTCTTAAGGCATGTTTCAAAGTCAAGGGGTTTATGTGACAGAAAATCTCTATCATTTAAAGTGGACATTCAACCATAGGTTCTATCCTTATAGAATCCTCCCACACCTCACCTTGTATCATTATGGAATTCAAATCATTTCCATGTCCATCTTTCCTTAAGTTGATGTTCCTTTAAGAGAAATGATAAAAACCTTTCCTAAAAAGAAAAGGTCCATAAAAAATAATAAAATTAAAAATTGAATCTAATCCCGGGGATAAAATTACATATTGATGGAATTCAATTAAAAAATTAAGACACTCTTGACTTGAAGGATCTCACATATCCTATAAGTAGCCACTTTGATTTCCCCTATGGACTAATTGCTTCAAAACTCCACCTTGAAAGAGTAGACATTACTATATTTGGTTTACCATTTTTTACGTAGTTTATAATTAAGTAACACACGAAATATGCAACAGTGTGTTTTTTTCAATATCGTTTCAAACCCTGATACTGGGTTCATCACCAGGAGAGGTTGAGTTAAAACTAATCCTCTTCTTAATGATCCAATATATATATATATCCATATAATACGTTCATTGTGAATTCATATCAATGATTAAGGTTGACCTTACTCAATGATATCAAATTCAAGAGGAGGTAGGGTTAATTTAGATGGAATGGAAAACAAATTATGTTGATGCTTGTAGCGATGTGACAATAAGATTTTTCTTTTGAACCTTGAAGAGCTTTGCATTGCTTCCCTTTTCTAATGTTTGAATTTGACCCTTTGATGACTTATCTATTGTGTTAGTCATCGTTTCTTTGTCGACACTTGATCTCTTGCAATCTACATTTTCTTGTAAAGATTCATTCTCTTGCTTTAGCTTCCTATCTTGTATAAGCATGTCCTGATTAAATTTATTTAAGTGTAAGAGTTATTCTTTATAGTTTGAGCTGAAGACATCATATTGATTGCCTTTATTTTTGCATTCTCTTTCTTTTAAATGTTTTATTTTCTCTAACAATTCCTGACTAACCCTTTTTAAGGAAGAGCTTTCTTCATCTTTGCGTGATAATTAATTTTTGAAGATCTAGATTCTCCTATGCTAACTATTGATTCCGTTGAAACTTATCCTTTTCCTTCTTCATTTGAAGAAGTAATTTTTGGTTATGATATCTTAGACGAGAGATATCTTCTTCTTTACCTACAATAACCTTGTTGAAATCGTTATGTATCATCTGTAGTGATTTCTCATTTCCCTGCGACAATAACTTTGATATTTCTTTGAAGTCTTCAGATGATGCAACCTTTGATTTTGTCTTCATGTTAATGTCTGACAATGTGATTTTTTCTTTTTGTAGGGGAATGTCAGAATTTTTTTTTCAGCATTTAAGATAAAAGTCCCCAATGTTTTTAGCCATGGTAATCCCAAAACTAGGTCATTGTTACTACTCCACAAGGATTTAACTATAAATTGCGAAACACCCGTATAATCTCCAATGCTCCATTGTAAATCGCTTATTGCATATTCTTTGTTATTAAAAAAGTCTAACCTTCCACTTATAATTGTCCTCAGAATGACTAACTCATTAGCAAATTTATCACTAATATAACTATTACGTTCGCCAGGAACAATATAAATAGTAATGGATTTCCCTTTAATAGTTTTTTTATTTGAAAAAACACTAAGACATAAGTTTTTAAATTGCTTGGAAATATTCCTTTCTTTTTGTTACAAGACTCCATTTTCTTTTGTTTGTGTCGAAATTTTATTTATTTATTTTTGAATTTACTTCTTTATATGCTTTAAAATTTTCACCTTCCAAATTCTAGTCCTTAACTTTTTTTTTCCAATAGTTTTGTAAAATTCTAGTAGATTGGGTCGTTTAGAGGAATGAGTGTTACCTTCCCCACCTAAGTTCAAATCTCACTTGCTTCTTAGTAGCAATTATTATGTGCTTTTTAAAAAATTTCCCCTTAGGTTTTGTAAAATGTGAGTAGATTGGGTGGTTGGGAGGAATGAGTGTTACATTCCCCACCTAAGTTCAAATCTTACTTTCTCTTTACTAGTAATTATTATGCACTTTTATATTCAAAACCAAACCCACTTTAAGAAAGCACGGGTGGTTTCACTTTTTACCTCTTTTTTGCAGGGGTTTACTTTCACCTCTTTTTTTATTTTTTTATTTTTAAGGACAATGTCCTATTTTCTTGGGAAACCCAAATCTATACTAAGTGTAAATAATGTCCAAGGTTCGTATAGCTCTGATACCACTATAACGGTAAAAAACCGTTTTACTATAAATTCTCGAACTTCCACTTTCTAAAATACAAATAATCCATGAGTTGATAAAATAAATATGATGATGTGATTTCACGTTGAGGCTCGCCTTTATAGGCTTGAGCATGTCTAATTAAGGGTTACACAGTTTTACTTAGTAATTTATAACTATAATTAATATATTATTTCATATTTGTTACCCTCTTCGTTGTTTAATTATTAGTAGTTATTTAGTTTTTATCTATTATATATTTGTGTTCGTTACTATAACGGTAAAAATATGTTTATTGTAACTTCTCGAGCTTCCACTTTCTAAAATACAAATAATCCATGAGTTGATAAAATAGATATGATTATATGGTTTTACAT